>DWTO01001697.1:0-15567 GCA_018244755.1 Jemadia pseudognetus
CCCGACCCGGGAATCGAACCCAGGACCTCTTGATCGTCAGTCGCACTTACAACCAACACGACCAACGAGGCAGTCAACAAGGCATAAACAAATTAAACGAAAATAAGTAAGCTTCTAATTTCCTCAAATAGTACAATGCTATTATATCTAATAAAATACTTTTTAATTAATAATTCTATAATACCTAATTACGTGCTTATTACTAGATAATATTAACTAATGTTGTTAATTCTTATTTTTATATATTTATTAAAAAAATATATTTCACGTTTCACATGACAGTAGTAGTAATATATATAGGGGTATAAGTAAGACCCCTTCCATTTGAAGGCCCCTTTCAAAGAAAGTCCTTTCTCTCAGTCTTGATACATCGATGCCATTAAGGGCCTGCATTTTTTTTACGTCCTTCTCCCGTTGTGCGTGCGGTTTTTCGATGCGGGTAATACTAATATTCGATTATTGAGTATTAATTAATTATCTACCAGAAAATTCTATTACCATCAAAATTTTAACGTTATACTGTTGTAGATTAGTCTCCTCTCAGCTTGAGTAGGATCAAGGCCATTGGGAATTTAAAACATTCGTGGCACGTGGCCGAAAGTACAATAATAAAACATCTGACCATGATAATAATAATACATTAACACATTAACAGAATAACACATTAACATTTGTAAAGATTTGACCTTCACGCAAAATTTTTGGTGCAAAATCAAATTCCAAAACTGTGATGTCACAGCTCCCGCAGACAATTAGCAACGTTCCTAATCTGATTCTAAGAAAATGTACTAAACTATATAGCTCATTATTAGAGAAATATATACCAATACGTAATTAAAATACCTCCTTACTCGGAATATATAATGTTTAAATGCGCGTTAAGAAATGAAATTAGGCGGTGATGAAATGCCGAGTGGGGACGTAAAGGGGTCAAGTTGCGCTGCAATCATACGACATTCAAAAATTATAATATGTTTCGTAAATTACGTCGAGATGAGTTAAATTAAAATAAACTACTCCGCAGACCTTGGTGCTGCTCGACGGACGCCTGTGTAATACACAGATATATGGATATCTCAAAGTGCTAGGCGATATTTTTCGTTTTGAAGTTTTAAGTTTACAGTTATCATGACGAAAGTGCATAGGTACTTTTTAGACGCGTCTTACAACTTAGGCTATATCTCGCTCGCCATCAAGCCAGGGCGAGTCGAAATGAATGTAAAAATATAAGTAAAATATGCGTAGGTACAGATATAAAAACTGGCATTCAATTCTGTATATTTGCATTACCTAACTAGTGGGTACTCTCTCTTATCTTTAACTTGTTGTCCACAGATTCGTTTATAGAACATTATGTATTGTTATGTGTTATTGTGTTAATTGGATAGTGTAGGTCCTCCACACCACAGGGTAATTTAGTGTAGGACAAACGATCAAACGTATTTTCTTTATCGTGTCATAAAAAATACGTAGTTTTGGTTTCTATGGCATTAGTAGCGCGTTTTAGATGCTCGGTTGCCAGTCGGGGGATACCTATAAAGCAAAAAAGATTACGTAATAAAACTTTATAATGAAAGAAACCACCGTAAAATGTCATCGTCAGCAAACATTTTTAACTCTCTTCCATGGGACACAGATAAAAAAAATCTGGAGTCAGAAAATTTAAGTACGTACTAATTGAGTGACTTCACATCGAAAACATTAAAATTTCCATACGATCTTTTCCATCACCATGACAATATCTCTGATTTTCTCCAATATGAGGCATAGTAACATAGCCACTCTGTTGTCTCACCAGTTATCAGTCCCATGTATTACGGACGAATCAGTTGAGTTGACATACCGGGCACAAATTTTAATCCAAACCCTTTTGCTGCTACTAGGATCGTAGAAAAGAGGTTATATGTTATACTTACAATATTTAATAATATATTTTTTATAGAGCTATTTGGCACTCGGTGCTCTCTGGCTACCCCGCAAGGGACCTGGCGTGAGGATATGTATATATGTATGTATATTTTTTATAACTAATACTGACTATTTTGCTTACGTTACTGACGGGACACATCCAGTATCTCTACATCAGTGCAAAGATAGACTTCTAGGCGATACGGTAACTCAAGCCTTGCAATACAACGAAGATAATAATTAAACTTACCGTTACACAATACCAACGTTTATGTTTTTATCATAGTTTGATTTTTTTATTATTGTAACTGTATTGTTACTATGGCATGATAAATAACAGTAGGTGAACTTAAAACCGAAACTGGCGCGCGTTTATGAAGACAGTGATGAGTGGTAAAGAAATACCTACTTTAGCTCTGTAAGTATCCAGACATTTGGCAATCTGTACTCTCTGCCTACCCCGTTTATTGTTTTAATCTATAGTCCACTGTATTCGCAATCCAACATGTAATGTATTGATATCTAATATGTACGAGTATATTTGTATGCAAATGTATTTCCATTGTGAGATCTAAATGTACCTAAGTGGTGAAACACACCTCTGTCTTCTTCTCCGGGGACTACAGGCGTGATGTTAGGTTTTTTTTATTTTAAGAATTAAAGAAGTTAAGAAGAAGTTAGGTTTTTTATTTTAAGAATTTAAGAAGTTCCCATGATTTTTTGAAAATCAGGTTTATACTGTGTGGATTGTAAGTACAAATCCCGGTATTTCCGATAATTAGGACAGATATTAAGGATATAAGAATAATAGATATTAAGTACAGATCTCTTCCAACTCTTCAAAGCCCCTCATCATTAGTCGTAGGCAGTCGTTTACTCCAAGTGGTACTCTCCCAAAGCGCGCTGCTGAACTCAACTCTTTTCATCCAATTTCTGCCACTCACCCAGCTCAGATCATCACATCGTATAGGAGGACATCGCTCCAACTTTAAACGAAACGTCTAACACAACACAATATATTTACTTTTATTATGATTTACAATTATTTATTGTTATTAATATAAGAATATCCTAAATTCTGTTGTTTGTATTGCAGATTAATATTATGTAATTTTTCAATATATCCGTATGGAACAAGAGCATGGAGCAAGAGCAAGTATAGGTTATAGGTATAGGTTATAGGTTATAGGTATAGGTTATAGGTTATAGGTTATAGGTATAGGTATAGGTTATAGGTATAGGTATAGGTTAAAAGTGTAGGTTATAGTTATAGATTATAGGTATAGGTTATAGGTATAGGTTATAGGTATAGGTTATAGGTATAGGTTATAGTTATAGGTTATAGGTTATAGTTATAGGTTATAGTTATAGGTTATAGTTATAGGTTATAGTTATAGGTTATAGTTATAGGTTATAGGTATAGGTATAGGTTATAGGTATAAGTTATAGTTATAGGTTATAGTTGTGCACAAATATTACTGGAATTATTGACCTAAATTTGATAAATGAGATTATAAATGTATTAGTCTATATACATATAACATAGTATGACGATAATATATTTGTGTGAATCAAATAGACATAAAATATAAAGTGACATAGTCACATTTCATGCCGACACTTGTAAGACAGTATGGAGAATCTATTAGATTAGAATTATTAACCTAAGTTTAATAAGAAGGAAAATATTCTGCATTTGAAGAACATTGTGAAAGTAAATTTAATCAGTATATTTCTTTACATATTCGTATAATTGGTATTCTTATACTATAAGTACTTATTGTCTTATACTTCGTTACTTAAAATATGATAAATCATGATTTTCTTTAAATGTTCAAAATCCCTAAAACATTGATATTACAGGAGGAGGACCAAGACTCGCCTATCCGCTAGCGGCGGAGTCAGAATTCTTTGAAAGCGCCGTGATTGTATGAAGACAGTATGAATGTAGAAGAAGCGCGGCAGGTGTGTAAGGTTAGAGATATTTAACACTCAATGCACTCTGCTTACAATGCAAAAGATCAGGCGTGACCATTTAATAATATTTAAACGTTGCCTAAACGTGTCGTGAATTTCCTAAATCGCATATAGGTATCAACATACCTACATAAACTTGGCCCACGAAGTTAGATCACAAGACACTAATTATAATACAATAATAATAATCCTATACGAGTGAAAACGGACAGTTATTTAATTTAACTTCCTCAATTAAGTATATTACCAATGTTAGCTTTCCTATAAATTAAATCACGCCAAGCTTGGGTTAACCTTCAAAACTGCATTAGCTAATAAACCACGAAAAGATCTTATGCCATATTTTTTTAAGTTCAAATTTTCGCGGCACATTACACATTTTCTTTTAAGTACTACCTACAGATACTCTTTAAATACCGTACCTACAGATACCTACTCTTTGCGAAATTCGATTTGAAATTGTTAAGGAAAAATGATTAACTACTTAATTTTAATAATCATATGAAATATGCAATGCAATGCAATTACCTACTACTAAAATTGTAGACGTATTAATATTCCGACATATTATTATTAATAAGTCACTAATTCCTTTTCCGTAACTGCTTTCTATTTAAGACGGAACGTAGCGAACTGGCAAGCAATCTACCTGATGGTAAGTCACCGTTCGGTATGAACTAACTTCTCACGCTCATAATTAACATATCAACTTCGAAAAATTTTGGTCTTGTGCCATAGATACGCCGTTCCGTATATGAATTCAGAAACTTCGGTTGGCTAGCGCTTACGTCACCCGGTTCTATGTTTAAAATGACAAAGAAGAATTTTTTGTAAGGAATTAAGCGATGATTTATCGCTCATCTACTTATATAAGACTACAACAGACTGTACCTACCTATATCTACACAAGTCTGAATGCAGTTTTACAACGCGGTGCGGTGTAAGCACTATATTTTGTAAGTAAAATACCATTCAGGATTGCACTTAGGTATTACAAAAATATACTTTTTTACTCTTCAGCCCCGATTAGTATAGTTAATATAACATGTCATTCCAATCACTTCATTTACAATAAGAGCAGAGGTGAATGCCTTGGAGACAAAGAATCCACGCTTGCAAAATGTCACAATTCATGTATACACAAGTGGTAGGTACCTACCTATTACACAGAAAATATTTATCGATTTCAAATGTGGTGATGGATACAATTCAAATTTATATAATTATCGATTTGAAATTTGAAAGTGCCAAAAAAAAAAATAATAGTATACTTACTTTTAATTAAAAAAAGAAAAACCAAATTTAATGCGGAAAGCGTAATAAGGATATGCTAACATTATATTCATTACACACTATTTTCGCTAAAGGTTTAGTATGAAAACGACAAAATACGAAGGTATTGAATACGATTGCTCGAATGTTACTGAAAATATCGTGAAATATATGTATGCTGTATTTAAATTTCCTGCGTTTGTTTTATGCATAATGAAAGCAAACTCCAACATGGCGACCCGTGACTTTGCAATAATATGAATCGTAATGCCTAACCCGATACTGTAGATACCTAGTAGGTATAAGTACCTACGCTAATAACCAAATAGAGGCACAATACAAAAGATACGTTATTCTCATCATGCGCGATGCAATTGAGAGGTCATCGGCCGCTCTAACAATATTGACACAGGCAAGAAGAACCGATATCGCCGCATACAAACATTGTATCCAAATACGATAGTTGTGATGTGTGGGGACTAAAAGATCCATTTAAATATCGTGCAGAGATTAACGGCCACGTCTTCCTGTGTTGTTGTTGATTAAATCGTGTAGGTGCCTTTGAAATTCGTGACGTAAACCTGTCAAAATTTTAATGATTCAACTTTTTATGCCCTTTAACAATAATTAACCATAACATATGACTTAATGTTTACGTAAATTATATAATGTACATATCTGGGTAATTTAACATCGGATAAAATAATTTTTACCTTCCATCAGGAAAACGAGATGAGGATGAAATAAATAACTGCTACTCATAATTTACTGGAAGTAATGAGTTATAATTAAACCTCAGACCAAAAAATATGAAGTTCTAGTTTTAAGATTTTCGTTGTGTTATGCGTATACATGTAGGTAGTATTAATGTTATTCTTAGAGATTAATTATTAGTAACTAAAATAACAGCCACTAATAAAACATTGTTACCAATGCAGGAATCATTATTGCAAGGAAGTCTGAAATCATCGAAGAAAAGCGCAGTTTATTCTCCAACGAAAGTGAAAGAAAGTCGTATGACCAATACATCATTTTCATCACGCGATCAACATAGCGGAAGCGTTGGCGCGAAATTGAATCTTAACTTTTTTCTTACTGGCGAATGCAGCGAAGACATTCCTGCCGGCCCGTGTCAGTTACCGCTGTGTTCGTTAAGAAAAAACGCTGAACGTCATGCAATAATTACACACTAGCCACGATAATAGTCATGCGAGACGATAGTTCTGCGAGTATTACTTAACCGCTGTTATTATTAAATAACTGTGTAGGTATTTTAAAAAAACATTATATACCCAGTGAAAAACAATTAAGAACTTTTCCTGACAATTTTTCTTTTTCTATCCTCGTATAATAAATCTCTCATTTTTACTGTAAGTAAAATTTTTTTTAATATAGTTATAATTTTATTTACTAATAAAATTGCGTTTTAATAATCATTATTATTCTTATTATTATTATTGTAGAACAATTTACTTATCCGTGACCGTCTTGAATATCGACTTGGAAAACATCCATTGTTTGAGATTACCCGCAGCCACCCTAGTCTATATTTTGTAAACTACAGCACGAACATCCCGTCTATCTATTTTTTCCGCTAACAACGCCATGTTTGTAAACCTCAGCTCCGGTTCATGAATGAATTTAGCGCGGTTTCCGCAAAATCAATCAACGACGAAAGTACCTACTAGCGTTCAGTTCGACGACTTTCAATAAAGATTTTCTTATACCGTACTGATTTATTATGTTCCGTAGTTGTATAATCATAATTATTATGTATCATTGTCATTATGTTCGCCTCACATCATTACGTGTACCTATATGAATCATATTTTAAACGGTTTTTAAATCTCCCAATTGACATACAGTTTATGTCAAACAGATCCTTAAAAGGCAAATCGAACATGTGGTGTGACCTGTTAATTTTCCTTAATAGGTATATGAGTATATGCGTTATGAATTAATTTACCTACGAGCCGACCAGTAGAATAAAGGTGGGAAAATCAGGGGAATTTGGTGGCCCAATAAATTCTTCGCTGTCTCTATTTGTTTCCGCTGTAACGTAAAAATGTACCATGTTTGTAATATAAACATAAACACAAATTAAGTGGACATATTATGTAATCGTTGGCCGTGTTGGCTGTAAGTGCGACTGCCGATCAAGAGGTCCTGGGTTCGATTCCCGGGTCGGGCACTACAGATTTTTTTTAATTTAGATATTCTAGTAGTGGCTCGGAGTTTCGATTTGTGCCGGGTGCATGGCAATAGACACACCACCTATTCCTTAGTGGGAGGTAAACGTAACTGGTGAAACGTGGGAGTGTTCTACACTCCTCTGCCTACTTCTTCGAGGATAACAGGCGTGGTGTTACGTCACTTTTTTGTTACGTAATCATATTATGTAAAAGCAGCATTAAAATGTGAGGGAAAATGAATGGATGATACATTTTTCCATATGATATTTTCAAATATAGTAAGTACAGCTACGGTTAGTGGATGTGTTATTACAATTATTTTCAAACACAAACTATCATACTTTAAGACGATGACATCAATAAAATGTGTTACAAAAATATTATCATCATTACACCTCAAAATATTCTTAACATTCCATCGAATATTTGTTTCAAGATCCCCATTATCTGTCTTAGGTGTTATCAAATCGATTAATGTCATGGTTATAGATAAAAGTGTTTTTTTATAAGTCTACATACTTTAATCAATAGTTAATACTGTTTTCTTACACCACAGTAAATATCATTTTAACTGAACGATTATATCATTAAGTAAAATGAGTGAACAGCATTGTTTGAAACACTTTTGTCCTTTTGGTTCTTTATACTTAATTATTTTTAAATACATAGATACATTTAAAAAGTTACTGCCAGGTAAGGTGAACCTCATCTTTCTTCTGTTCCCTTTTCGAATAAGACTTAACGGATTCAGATAAGACCAATGAACGGAATACGTTGAACTGTGTACAGGAAAGCCGAATTGGCCACGTGTTGACAGATGGAAGGGCGCCATGTTTGCTCAATACGTTTGACCGATTACTTGAGGTCTGGAGGTCGATTTTGAGATGCCCCTCACCACCGTGGATATTTTAACATTAACAGTTTCAAAACACGTGCAAAGTTAATATTAATTTACGAAGAACACGTTTCAAAGTGAAACTAAAAAATATATCCTAATTAATATAGGTAGGTTGTTTTATTATTTATCTGTGTCTTGCATATAAAATGTATTACTTTCATGCACTTATAAAATGGAAATTCCATAACTGGCAGTTGAAATGTTCTCGTACTTAAACGAAAAAACTTCATTATCTACCCACGTAGGTAGGTACCTACCTCATTTGATAATTTCTGTCGTCAATGTAACAAAAATCGTAAAAACTAATCAACAAACAAGATTAAATACTAAGTATTATTTGGTAAACGTACTCTGATAAACAATCACGATGAATTAATATTGCTAATATTATTTTTAATGTGTTCACCAGAGGTGTGTTCGCTAGAGACGTGTTCGTCATGTATGATTGACAACGAGAGAATCGACGTGCTATCTCAGAGAATAAATAAATATTTAATTTGGGGCAAGTGATAATTTGTTTGACAAGTCAATTAGACTTTGTATTATATGATACGAAAAATGAGGAATCCTCTACCTCGTTTTATCTTAAAAATTAAAACTAAAGAATACTTACATAAAAAAGATATATTCACATTCTATACTTATATGATTTTTTTAATATAGCATTCATTGGTAGTTATTCTATTCATACATATAGATTTACCAATAAATAACAACTTAACAAGTCATGAAAATGATAAAGTAGGTTTTAAGAGCGTCTGTGTAATCTTGTTTTTATTCATTTACATAGTCTACGTAAGGTCTTCTAGGCAATATAAGTAAATGAAGATCATTTTGTTCAAGTTTTTGTCATCCAAAAGCTGTAAGAATTGACTAAGAGGATTAGCACGACTCGATATTATATTAATGACCTACATTTTTCCATGTAATTTTACAAAGTATTTACATTCAGCCAAGACATTACCAGATCAAATTCACATTATATTCCATTAGCGTCAATTAAATAATCTACAAGATGCCAATGGGATCGGAAATTATATTCAAGTAGGTATATATATAGCTTTGAACCTGGTAGACATTAATATAAAATATAGCATTTGAACATGAAATAAAAAACTATGACAGATGAAATATTATGCGGTGTGATTTACAAATTTTGACATTCCGTAATTTAACTTAATCTGTAAACGCTTTAGTGACATTTTGAATGACATTTATCAATTAAAACTTGAACTATATAGATTTTTTTATAAATTAAGAAAATATTTTTGTCATTACAAATACTGTCGCCATATTGTTTTATTAATATCATTGATAACACGCGCTAAATAACATCGATAAAGACGGAACCACTCAGGCGGGCATCTCCATATTATCATTTCGCTCTTAACAATGATCCACCTGAACTCGCCCGCCGGACAATCTGTAGCAGGGCGACGAAACGATCGACGTTAACCGTCTCGCTCACTCGCGCATCGGTCGAGATGTGCTCTCTCTTTCTCCCCGCGCGCGTTCTCGACCAATCGGCGGCCATCTTCTGCTCCCCCGAGAGCAGAGCGACAGTGCGTACTCTCATCATAATCACAAGGAGACGACATCTCGCCGTGCGAGGTTGTCGTCCGCGAAGATGCGGTGCACATCCAACGCGACCGAACGATATTTTTAAATCCTGCAATAGTGCCTTAGAACATTTTAAGTGCTAAGAAGACTGTATCTGTGCTCAATTATTACCAAGTTACCGTGTTTTGTGAGAGACTGGGAGCACTAGAAGCTCCAGTGTGCGAAATTGGACTTTTTGTTATAATACGAGGCACAGGCTGATAGCGCAAAAATCATCCACGATTGGGTAAGTTATTCCGATTAGATTACAATGCAAATTATCGTTAGCGCCGTGGTGTCGTGTTTTTAAGTATTCACTTGTTTATTATAAACGAGTAGGCGCGGCGTGCGCGTTAGTTTGGTTTTGACGTATTTTGACCCACAGTTCGTTAGTACAAATGCGCGCGATTGTTAAAATGTCGTAAATGCAAAGAATTTTTCATTAAAACTAAGAAATTAAGTGAAATTTGATAAAGAAATTTTATTAAAACAATCCAGTTTTCCAATTATGACTCAGGACATCAATTTTGAGAAATTGTGTAGGTATATTTTTGCGAATCACACCGAAAATTATAAAATAAATGTGTAATATAGGTATGTAATGTAGGAAGATTTAATTTAAGTCTTAATGTTTCGTTTTTTCACAAAGAATATAAAAAAAAACAATTATTATATTAGCTACAATTATGTATTGAAAATGCCTCTTTTGTATCTTAATACTAATATTTCCATTCTATAATTAAATAAATATATTTGAAAGTGAATGTATTATGTTTTAATAAATTCTTTTTTTTGATAATTGAGTAAGTCCTTAATTTTTTTTGTTCCGACGGCACAAGTCGCATACCTACTTTCTTTTCAACCTAATTGCGTAAGTTGAAACAAAACTCGCTGCCAAATATTTTGTCCGGTTTATCTTTACAACGTTAATACCTAATTCATGCAACTAACAAAGTAAAATGTCATATAAATGTGGTTACTTCTTATAACTAATTGTAACGTTAGATAAAAATCAACTTTTACCACCCAATCCTTTGTGATCCCTTCATGGACTTATTCCACTTTATTACTTTTTTATCCTGTTTTCGTATATTGTGATATTGTTGAATTCATATGTAAAATAAATCATATACGCGTAATTCAACGAAGGTCATTCCATTTTTTTTTTAGAAAAAAAATAAAAGTTTTTCTATTATTGCGGTTTATAGCTATAATTCATAATTTTTTTTACAAGATTCTTATTAGAATTATAGTCTTAAATTAATCGAATCTAAAAATATTTAAGTGAAACCTTTTTATATTGTTCCAAATAACTAAACGGAAACAAGTGACATTTTTTCCATTAACAACCTAATTCAGAAATGTATTTGTAATGTAATGACTGTAAAATAACTAAAATATTTCACTTATCGACTAACCTTAAATATAGAAGAAAGAGTATAAAATTTATGAAAAATACATGTTGATGTTAATTTTAGTGATCCAAGGACATTAAAGGTTCTCAAGAAATTTCTGTACAACAAATCCACATAATGTTTCAATATCTTCAGTAATGATCATAATGTATTTATATATAAAAGAGAATCAAAATCATTTTACGATACATACATTGAATATATATGTAGGTACATAGATGAAGAACACCTAATTGTTTACTCTGCCTATGGCTTAGACTTTTCTATGACAAAATTGGTCACAAAAATACTGCTCATGAACTCAATATTTGATATTGAAAATCACGATATCTGCAGAAAAACTAACCAAAATGTCCTATAAAGGCAGTTTTAATTCTTTACATGTCTCCTACAAGACAACCTGAAGGTAGATAACAAGAAATGAAGCATAGAGGAGGAGTGGGGCTATGGGTAAATCTTAAATTGGTGTCTTAATATTAGGAATATGAGAAACAAGAGAAAAGACTAAGTATAAAATTGACTATAGTTCCAACATTTATGTAGTAGAACTCTAAAAAATTAATTAACTATAATTAAATATTTAATTTTTAACATTAACCCTAATTTAAACATGTTAAATCATAAACTGCTTGGTATAAACTTGGATTTTTTTAAATGTCGGATGTGGTTACTGATAATTTGACCACATACGTACACATACATACATACAGCGAGTAGAAAACATCATTGAAAAAATAAATACATACTGTGTTCTTTTTGTAACTGTTTTTTCGATTAATCATGTATATATATAACAGTGATATATTTTATATAAATTTTTAAAAATAGCTACATACTACAATTAATGTATGTTATTGATAATTTTATGGTTTAGATTTTAACCACCCTCATCTGGTGTTCCTGGCATCAATTCATGGCACACACGTTTAATTATCAGCATGTATGTTTATAACAGCAAAAATAGTATCGAAAAACTCGGCGGGAAAATCGACACGCGTTTGAATTGTTTTAAACATTCGTTAAATGTGAAATGTAATAACGCATTTGTTTGTTTTTTATTAGTGCGTTGCCGATATGTTTTAATTATTTGTAAAAATGTTCTTATGTAAGTGTCAATTTTGTCTTTTTTGAGAATAAATTTCTTTAAACCTAACCTAAGTTTGCTGACAGTCACATGAGGTCCCGGATCCGACAACAGGACAATAAAAGGATTGATTATGACGACATTTGCTGAGAATTACAGATAGATTACAACCCGTACAGTATCACCATTGGTCAAGTACGTGTTAACCGACCCCAGCACGAGCAATACGCAATCTGATATCGGGTCAGAATCGTATCCGACGTAACGATCCGATAAGAATCTGGCCGCATCTCCGATTGGGACATTAAGTATCTTGTAACCGTTGTAGCTGATAATATAATTTGTCGTACCTACTCTATACAATACAAACTTCTAGGTAAATTACTCACTGTCTATCCCCAACAAGATGGTATCAATGTACCTTCATTTGTGTAAAGCGAAATAATCTTAAACGCATTCTGATGAAAGCTTTGTTCCTGTTAATTACCGGCGAATTTCTAACAACTCTAACAGTGGTTACAATGGTGCTATACCAGCAGTCTTATCCATTTGACACTAGCAAATAATCGTATTAACCAGTTATAATAATTGACACTGACAGTCCTATTCAGCCGATCCTATTCCGACAATCCTATTCGAAGTATTTCGAAATTGACCGTAACCAACTGAACACCAGCTAATAATCTTATTAATGAGTTGTTCTAACAGTACTAACCGACACTTAGTCATATTACTGCATTCCTATTCAAGATCCGTTGCTGATGCAGACGCAGAAGGTAGCGGACACAGAAGGTAGTTGTAACTGGTCCGTACTCGTTTGATATTCTTCTCGCTTCAGTAAAACTAGTTTATAGGAGACGGTGTCCAATATGACACTCCTTAGTTTTCTCATTTCAAATAATAATCCAAGGATATGACATGAAAACAGGTATCGGTACTACCTGCAAATGTTCTAATTGCGTATTCTCAGCCAATAGGCACTGTCTAAACTTCTTCTTAAAGTGCCTCTCCGACCAGCGGAGGTTGGCTGTCAATTCCGCAAACGTCCCTAAATTACTCTATAAATAAGAACAGTATATTCCAAACTACTACCCACTTAACTTCAAGGGAGATTGTAGTCAAACGTGAGCTTATTGCTATAAAAAAGTCTGAGCGAGGCCAGGGCTGAAAATACACCCTTAGCGTTGACCATCACCGCTCTCCTCGTGTGCGTCGCAATATCAAACAAATCTAAATAAAATAGGTACCCGGCTTATATGCGTG
Source organism: Jemadia pseudognetus (assembly GCA_018244755.1). Classification (NCBI taxonomy): domain Eukaryota; kingdom Metazoa; phylum Arthropoda; class Insecta; order Lepidoptera; family Hesperiidae; genus Jemadia; species Jemadia pseudognetus. The sequence goes on from DWTO01001697.1 coordinate 13,609, forward strand.
ATAAGAATCTGATTTCATCTTGTACGGTGACGCTCTTATCTGGTAATTGTGATGTATCTTGAGTGCCTGATAGCCCTTCAAGTGATGTTGATAGCTACTCGAATCTTACACATCATCTCTACATTTATTAGTTAGCGGGTAACAAAGTAACATCACGCCTGTTTTTCCCCGTAGTGGTAGACAGAGGATTACAGCTCTCCCGCGATTCAACAGTTGGAAGTCCCGAGGTGGACATATTTACATCTTTACACTGGTCTAGCATTAGTAAGTTTTAACATAGGCTGTCCGTACATAATTGTGCCTCCTTAAAGAACGCCTCCGCAGCTATATCTACTGCTAATCTGCAATTATAACATTAGCCAGTGCTGAAATTTTTTATTAATTATCTAAACGTCCTCATATTTTATCACACGCGGCGCACGAAGTTACTACAAAAAGTATCTACACAGTTGAGAAATTAATTTACGATTACACAATAATTGTATTATTATCTCCTTGCGTCATCGGGAGGCTGCGTAATTAATATAATAATATATACAATTTATTTGTTATTTTCCTTCTCGCTGATGTAAAAATAAACTTAAGCACCGGCGGCGGCTAAACGATTTTTACACGTAGGTACTAACGAAAAAAAACAGATAATAATATTTACGTAACCAATTCGTACATTGCCGCGTCATATTTATATGGGTTTTAGCGCATTTATATATTTATGGCTGGCCGTTGGTGCAATGGTTAGCGAACCTGACTGTTACGCCGGGGGTCGTGGGTTCGATTCCCACCCAGAATAAATATTTGTGTGATGAGCACAGGTATTTGTTGTGCCTGGGTGTAAAAAAAAGATCTATTTAAGTATATAATTATGTGTATATATGTAGTTTATCAGCCGTCTGGTTACCATACCACAAGCTCTCTTGATGCTTAGGCCGTGTGTGGAGATGTCCCGAGATATCATTATTATTATTATTATATATATATGTGTGTGTGTGGGTGTGTATGGATTTGAAAGATATCTCCATCACGCCTGTTATTCGCGTAACGGGTACCCAGAGGAGCATAGTGCTTCCAGTTTTCACAAATTATATGAAACATCCATCTAATAGGGGATGATATAATTCGCATGCCAACATACACCTACCTAATACGAATGAAATAAAAAAAAACATTGAAAATGATATCGTAAACGCCATTACGCATGTCATGCTAACATTTTTATTACACGGTACGATTTAGTTCATAACTGATGTGTATATATACACAGGGTAATAATGTATTTTTCATTATCTGTTCACGAGCTCGAGATTGCGGCAAACAGCCTCTTAAAGAGATGTTATGGCAACATTGTCACGGACTGGCGATACCGTGCGGCGTTTCGTAACCACGATAGCGTATTAACTAATATTACGATTTTATAACATAATATCACGCTCCGGTTTCCCCGAAGGAGTAGACAGAAGAGGGTAGTAGCAGTAGCACCAGTTACGAGTACGCCCCATCATGGAGCACGGGTGGAACATATTAATTATTAACATACAAATGGGGAATTCGATTCAATATTAGAATTTTAAGTTAGATAAACCCAATTACGATTTGAGCAACAGCAACGTAACATCGCGACCGTATCTCCCCGCAGAGGTAGGCAGGAGAGTGTAATGCACTCGCATTTCACGTTACGTTTACGTCCCAGTAGTAATAATGAATTATTATACTTCTAAATTATGGTTTAAGTACTTGAGTCATTTCGTATTCTTAAATTGATAATTGACTTCGTCGTATGCAATTGTTTTGTTTATTGCGAAATATATGAGCAAAGGGAATAGGGAATGAACGTAACTTCAAGCCTGTAATCCCCGAAGAGGTAGACAGAGGAATGCGGAGCACTCCCACGTTTCACCAATTACGTTTACTTTCCGCTATGGAATAGGTGGTGAGCCTATTGCCGTGCACCGGGCACATATT
>DWTO01001698.1:0-15567 GCA_018244755.1 Jemadia pseudognetus
ATTTTTCTAATTTAGATTTTCTACTAGTGGCTCGGAGTCTGGAAATGTGCCCGGTGTATGGCAATAGGTTCACCACCTACTCCATATTGGGACGTAAACGTAACTGCTGAAACGTGGGAGTGTAGGTACTACATTCCTCTGTCTACCTCTTCGGGGATTACAGACGTGACGTTACTTTTTTAGATACCTTGTCTGGCGTACACAGTTCATTGGTCACTTTGTACTATCAATATAAATTACATATACAAACAATAATAAATGTATAAGGAATACCTATCATCAAGTGTGTAAGGAAAATTAAGCACTTGGAGCCGTCTACCTAACTCGTAAGAAACCTGGCATGACGACGTAAAAAGTAGGAAATAGTACCAATGAAACCAATAGAATATTTCATTCTTTTACATAATATGACCTTTAAATAGGCGTTAATAATAAAACTCTTTCTCTAAATCAATGATTCAAAAATCAATTTCCGTTTCTGTAATGGACTTAGCATATTCAATGAGAATTGTCACTCAGTCTGTCTGCACTCGGCAGTGCCTACCTGCTAATGAAATTCTTGGAGTGAGAGTGGAAATATTCAGAAAATGGTACTCGAAATTAACGGACATCAGACGTATTAACTGTATCGAATTTTAATAAAAATGTTAAAATTAGCGGTTTTTAGTATTTTATTAATAATGTAAGTGTAATAATTGTCAAATTTTCGTAATAGTGTCAGACCGTGTAGTGCTAGTTTAAGGAATCGTGCTAAGAATTTCAATATATAATGGTCGTTAATGGGAAGATTTTATCAGCCATTCTGTAGTGCATAAGTCTAAAATCAGCTCGTTACAATTTTCAATTATTATAAAACTGCTGCTGAATGCTGGCGTTAAGACTCCATTAATAACATTGCCTTGCAATAATTTTTATGACATAAACTCAGTTAAATAAGTAGTGAATAAATATTTTCACGTTATTAAATAGCATGAGTAGGTAATATTTGCACCTTACGTGATTATCACTTATTCTAAATATTATTATGTTTTTTAACAGAAATCAGTTCAAGGGACCTTAGAATTTTTTCTATATCTTAGCATCTTTCCTTTTCCAAACAGGGCCAGCGCAAACTTTGACATTGCACTACAAGAATTGCACAGGAAAAAGGACCTAGAGTTTCTTCTCATCGACATGCTAAATTACTTACTAAATAACAATGACGTCACTTGTGTAACCATCGTGACCGACGTTGTATATTTAAACCTTTTCGAAGGTGGATTGTTCAAGAGAATTTTCGCTGTACCTCTTATAATGGTAACAAAGATTTGTATATAAGCAAATAAATAATAAAATGTGACTTTTTACCACTAGTATAATGATTAAGTGTCAATACAAACCATCTAGTAGGAGATGATCTACGCTTTTTTTACCTACACTTGGCCGTTATTCAACGTCACTTCTTCCCGATCAGTTATTAGTCATTCAGGCCTTGTGGTCTACCCATTGTCTCTTCGACTTGTTAATTTGAGAGATACGTCACTGACCTTAGTAGTCCGAAATCTTCAAGAAGACAGCAAAAGGTAATAGAAAACATAAGAAGTTTTAACTAGCATACTAACACATTGGTTGAGGCAAATTATGAACGATCTGGTTTTCTCGTGGGATCGGGCAACCCACTATATCCTGTTTAGTGGAGGGCAAATGATTTAGTTTATTCTATTGAAGTAGGTTGCGTCTGCAGGCTATATTGAATAGAAATCGCTCCGATTAAATTTAGTTAAACATATTTCCGAATTGCATAAACTACTTTTGATCAATCGTCCCGTATCGTATTACAGCTTAGCTATTTACTTAAGTGTAATCCTCTAATCGAAATTTCTAGATTGTAGTGGAAGAACAAGAAGACCTGTCATCGCCGAATTTTAATACCTTTGAGTCGATGATACAGGCAAAGGAAGACGGCTGCAATGTTTATATCATAATAATAGCGAATGGCTTACAACTGACAAGGTTATTGAGATTTGGTGACAGGTATTTAATTAACTTGCTTTCTTTCTGTACATGGGCGCCGGCACCGGGGTGCAAGGGGGTGCAATTGCACCCCCTGGCGGAAAGATAGTACATAGAAACTTTTAATGAAATTTTGAAATTGGTAATAAAAGGTTAGAAAAAGTACCTACTTAATACTCCCAACTCTGTTATCCACATGCTTTATATGTACCTATAGTTTTATATTTATTATTATAATTAGGTAATATTATGTGTAGAAGCAGATGCACCTCCTTCAAAACAATCCTGGCCGCGCCCATGTTTCTATACCTACATGTATCTACCTATACCTATTTAAGACCTTTCTTATTTTAAATATTAAACTATGAACTTCTGAACATACAATAGACAATGGTGAGTTCGTTGGACCTTGCGCACCGGGCGTTTACACGTAAATGTAAATAATGATCATATTCGTTCCTTGTAGCTACCGTCTTCTCGACATGCGGGCGAAATACATAATGCTTCACGACATAAGGTTATTTCATAGCGAATTACATTATCTTTGGAAACAAAACCTTAATGTTATATTTATAAAACTGCATGAGAAAATAATAGGCTTTGAGAAGAGTAAGACCTGGTTTGAATTATCCACCGTACCGTTCCCGAATCCCATCAACAAAGTACTCGTTTCCCGAAGAGTTGATATTTGGCGCAACGGAAAGTTCTATTACAACAAAGATTTGTTCGCTGATAAAACTAAAAATATTAATGGTCACCTGTTGAGCGTAGTGTATTTGGATCATGTTCCATCCGTTGTAATAACGAAGTCGAATGAATCAACTATTAGTAAAATAGGTGGGATTGAGATCGAGGTAAGAGTCATCAGTATGTAGGTAGGTACATACATGACACAACATTAAAAAACTTAGCCAATTTTATGCTGTTACTTACCTATTTATTTCATAATTTTCAGATACTCAATACATTGGCGCAGAAAATGAACTTCAAACCTAAGTTATACCAACCGATTGATGTTGAGTCTCAGAAATGGGGCCAAAGACTGGCCGACGGCTCCTTCACCGGTCTTTTGGGTGAGATGGCAAACGGTAAAGCTGATATGGCTTTGGGCAATCTGCAGTATACGCCATACTTTCTGGAAGCAACAGATCTGAGTATACCGTACACATCCCAGTGCTGGACGTTTTTAACTCCTGAGGCTTTGAGCGACAATTCTTGGAAAACGCTAATTTTACCATTCAAGTGAGTTCCACAGCTATCGTAATATAAGGAAATTACATAACCCAAATTTAACATCACGCTTGTTATTGCTGAAGAGTTAGGAAGAGAAGTGCTGAGCACTCCCACTTTTTACCAGTTACATTTACGTCTCACTATTTAGGTAGGCAATGAGTGCTGAGTCTATTCTCTATATTCGTAACACCAGTTACGAATATAGAGCTCGAGCCACTACTATAAATTTCTACTAGAAAAATTAAAGTCGAAACAATGCAATAGTATATGAGCCAGGATTCGAACTCAGGACCTCTTGATAGGCAATCGCGCTTGCAACCACTCGACTAACGAGGCAATCGCACATAACTCAGTTTTGTAACCTGTAATTAAACAAAGTGATAGAAAATGCTCTTACCCAACTGTTGTCATTCTGTAAGGAAATGAATGTGCAATAGTGGCCTTATAATGTTAATGTGAATATTTCACCAATTCATGATTAGGTTTAAAAATACCTAGGTGTGTGTTGTCACCGAGCTTATTGCTTCCAGTTAATTTTTCTGTTTACTAACCCTCCTAAGGTTTCTTCGTCGTTTACAAGTGCCTATTGTTCATTCATGTATCTTACTCGGCGCATAATGGATTGAAAGTAAATCATTTTTAATTAATTTTTTTCAGGTTATACATGTGGATTGCGGTGCTGTTAGTTTTACTTGTAACGGGTAGCATATTTCATGGATTGGCAAAATACTATATTTATTTATTAGACTATAAAAGTAACAAAAGGGCTGAGCATAAAACGGATCACTTTTACGGTTCGTGTGTTCGTTTCAATTATTTTTTTCCGATTCAGTTCGTCGTAATCATTACCGTTTTAGTAATAATTTTTTTCCAAATAAATAGCATACCTATCTATATGTTTTCGAAAGTGTTTTGAGCACTGTAAATAGCTATTACAGAACTGCACATTTGCCATACTTTAACAAAAATCACAGTGACTCAACTCAGACATTACAAATATTTGCAGATGTAAAACCGGTCGGCCTGTACTTGTTTGGCGAAATAGTTAACAGCATCCTGTATACATATGGCATGTTGTTGGTCGTGTCTCTACCAAAACTGCCCACAGGTTGGTCGATACGGTTACTAACTGGTTGGTACTGGATGTACTGCATACTCCTTGTTGTATCGTATCGGGCCAGCATGACCGCAATTTTGGCGAACCCAGAGCCAAGAGTGACCATTGATACTTTAAAAGAACTGGCCGACAGCCAGATACTTTGTGGAGGGTGGGGTAGGGAAACTAAGAGATTCTTCAGGAATTCGCTTGACGATTTGGGGCAAAAGATTGGTGATAAATTCGTTGAAACCAACGATTCCGAGAAAGCAATCAGTCGTATAGCAGATGGCGTATTCGCTTATTACGATAGTGAGAATTACTTAAAATATCTGAGTGTTAAGAGAAAGAATGCTCTTATTCATAATACAACAGCATATTCTAATGAAATTACAACCAAGGACGGTACTAAGAGGAACTTGCATATCATGACAGATTGTGTGGTCAACATACCAATATCCATTGGATTTCACAAGAACTCTCCCTTAAAACCACTAGTCGACATTTATTTGAGAAGAATTGTTGAAGTAGGGTTGGTAGAAAAATGGTTGAAGGATGCTATGCACCAGATTCGATCTCTAGAAGAGAATGATAAAGAAATAAAAGCTTTGATGAACTTGAAAAAGATGTACTGTGCATTTATAGCACTCGCTTTGGGCTACTTTTTAAGCTTTTTGAGTTTCGTGGGTGAGTTCATACATTGGCATTTGATAATTAAAAGGGATCCTGACTTTGACAAATATGCAATTGGTGCCTACTACATGAACAAGAACAAAAAGCAATGAGATTGAATTTATTAATAAAATTTATTCACAATGTTACATGAGCTTTAAATAAATAATTCAGTCATTTACGAAAAACATTACATTATTGTACAATTTCATAATAATGTCATTAAGTATATATTATGCACAAATTGTTACTGGTAGAAATATTAACAGTGCTATAGTTATTGAAATATTTTTTTTAATATCTGTCTCCCACAATGTGGAATAACGATTAACAAATTTGTTTACTAACATTACATGCAGTTTAATAAGTAACAAGTTATAAAAAATGTCATATTATACATTTTTAATTCAATGATGTGGTTGGAGAGAGATCCACGAGAACTGGGATCTATACAGGGAACAGGCAAAAAGCAATCCTCCTTATCACTAATGTTATCTATAAAAGTCCTAATCAATCTGGTGAAACATTACACATAACATCTATTCTGTTAAGATACTTTTAAGGCACTCATTTATAGTGCTAATGAAATGACAAGTATTAATAACTTTTAATGTATTGTCCATGAACTGACAACTTGCATACCAATACACAATAAAATTATTATTCTTATTTCAGTACATCAGTTCCATTGTGATTAACAGAGAGTATAAAGTGTGTAACACTTAACAGACACCCTCCGTAGATTTACGTTTTTCCTTTCTGAGTTCCTAGGATGAGCCACATAGATTTATGTTTTATTGAATTCCCACGAAAAATGCCTGGAAACTGGGAAATACTCTACTGTCTTTCCGAGTTTCCAGGCGTTCTTCAAAATATAACATTGCAGGCACATAGTAACAACTTGGGAACATGACATTCAATAAATATCTCTTGAACTCTGCATATCGCCTTTCGATCCCCAAGGAGGCAGAGCCCAAGCTATACTATAGAAATGGCTGAAAAACTACATGTGGATATAAATACATAATTTACGTGCATAATATTTTATACTCAAAACAAATATTTGCACTTATCACACAATAACCTTTCCCCAGTGGGAAGTGGGAATCAACCCCACAACTCTCAGTTTAGTAGTGAAGTTCACTAACCAGTGGACTAACACACCAGTTGACTTTGGTATATTTTCAATAACATAGAATTTAGTCACTTTCGTTGACAGAGCCATTACTAGGTCTACATTATATTACTTTGCCTTGTAGCAACTTGTGTCAAGGATTCGTAATTAAAATTCAGTCAAACTCATAGTGGAAAGCCACATTACAAGTTAAAGTAATTGGTTTACATCTTTCATTAAATGTGTCTTCATATTCAATAATCTTAACACTGTATTTAATTTCTATAACACTTTCAAAACAAATGGGACATTTGTATAATGTATATTATCAGTCATGCCATACATGGTCCTATTTATTAGACCATCTCAAAAACTAACTTTAGCCGTGGCAATAATATTATATGAAGAAAAAACTAGGACAAGTTCCATTAATTTAAACTGTATTAGACTGTATGTATTAGACTGTATGTCTAGAGACAAAATAATTTTAAATTAGCCTAAACTAAAATATTATTTTAGCTGATCATTTTCCTCTATATTTCTTACACCTGAGAAGCTCAAGTCTGACTGAAATAACTTTAAATTTAATTTTTTGGATGCCAATAACTTATGTCCAAATTTTTAATATTGCTTGTAATTTATATTTAGTTGTTTTATCATGCTGTACAAATTGACCATCTCAATAGTATTTAAACATATTTCAAGCTTCCACAACACATTATTATTAAAATAGATTAAATTACCTAGTGATGTAAATTAAGTAAACAGTAAATTAAGGATAACACTACAATATATATGGCAGTGTAATATGAGACATTATTTACAATGTCAGCAATCATAAAATTGTTGAAGTCCATTATTTAATTTATGAATCCATTTCATAATTAATTCAATATTAATGTCTAAGCTTACAATCTTGAATATATAAATATTAATATGTGCCTTTGTCAACTTTCGGTTGCTCTGCAGTGTGGATAGTTGGCTGTACACCTTCTGGAGCATTCTCAACTATCCAAGGATGTTGTAACACTTGTGCTAAAGGCAGTCTTTGTTCCGGGTTTATGACTAATAATTTACCCATCAAATCCTTTGCCTTATCTGATATATATTGAGGGTATTTAATTATCACATATCTGATCTTCTTGTATGTTTGATGGGAGTCCTTTGAATCAAATGGTGGCAGCCCTACCAGCAATTCATAACACAACACCCCAAGACTCCATATGTCAACAGCATAACTGTGTGGTTTTCCTTCAATCATCTCTGGGGACAAATAATCCAAGGTGCCACATAAAGTCATTCTTCTAGAAGATGGAGAATGCACAGACCATCCAAAGTCAGCTATTTTAAGCTCCCAATTATGACCGATGAGCAAATTCTCTGGTTTTATATCTCTATGTATAACTTTCTTCGAGTGACAGTAAATTAATGCCTTTGTGAGATCTCTAACGTAAATAGCAGCAGTTTTTTCGTCGAAGCGCTCACGTTCTTTCAACAGTTTATAAAGAGCACCGTGTTTAGCGTATTCCAAAATTAAATAAATTCTCTTTTCATCATGAAAGTAACCGTACATACGCAAGATGTTCGGGTGACGAAGTCTACATTGAATTTCAACTTCTCGACGCACCTGATGCTCGATCTCAGAATCCAAGATTTGGCTTTTGAACAGGACTTTGAGAGCTACCACGTAGTGAGACTGTTTCTCACGTGCCAGGTACACATTTCCAAATTTACCTTTACCTAATGCACGACCCAGATCAAAGTCGGACAAAGCCCATTGTTTTTTCTTATCGTCTTTCTGTTTCAATTCCGGTTTTGCCAAATTATTTCTCTCCGTTGGTTTATTTACACTATGAAGTGGACGGCTTACTGGTAAAGCAGGCACTTTAAAACTATTAGATGGCACTTTTGCCGTATTTGATGAACATTCACATGTAGACCGACCAGCAATTGGCGGACAATTTTCTTTACAATCACATTTGTTTACATTCATTTTAATAATAATGTTGATATTAATTTTTTACAAGTCGCAAGATTTCATTAGTAGTATAGTTTGTAATACTTTGTAATATTTAAGGAGCACTGCAAAGATTCAATTCAAATAACGTATATTCAGCTTTTAAACTCGAAGTCTTTCTTGAGTATTTGTTGCCATACTTCTCTTCACTTAAAAATTATTAATTTCAATTATGTTGCAAAATACTATTTGCGTGTTGCTCCTAAGTCTATTAGAAATTTTACAACTGGGACTGCAGGTATATAAATTACATAATATGTGATGTAACATACATTTTAGTGGAGTAAATTTAGTGGGCTAATTAAATGCTATTTCCTCGAACTATATACACCTGGCAATATGTCAGGTCCATTCATTTTTAGAGCTGCATTCCACTACACACAACGCCCAAAAACACTCTTTTGGCCGTTCCACATAGCGCCCGTGATCGTTGTGGTTATATTAAATGTATAAAAATAAAAATTAAATTACAATTTGTTTAATAAAAATAAATTTAGCTTATAACTATTAGAATTTATTTTTAAGATTTACAAATTGCAACCTAACCTCTTAAAGCTATTGCTATATTTTTTCTCGCTCATCATTTGTTATTATACTCCAACTTTAATTCTCTAAATGCCCCAAATGCCCACTTGGTTTTACGATTTCAACGCTCGTGCGTTAGTGGAACGGTAAAATCCGTGAGTGTACATTATGAATGCTTAGTGGAACGCACCCTAGGTATATTGTGAATTGTAGTTTATTTTCGAACGCATGTTAACCAATGTCTTGTTTGGTTGATCAAATCAAAATAAAAGGTGACAGTTCAGCTGTTCAGCTAGTTGCCAGCTGTGTAGTGTAGTGTGTATGTCTATGTGTCAAAGTTCAGGATATATTTTTTATAGAAATTATAAACCTTTTTTTTTACTTTTATAAATAGAACTTGCGATATATAATTATAACTTTAAAAAAAACTTTTAGGTGCGTGTTTAGTTTTACGGGTATATTGAACAAAATTAGTATGGCGCAACAAATGTTCACGATATCGATTATTTGATTTTCAGGCTATCTGCAATGTCTGAGGACGCCGAACAGCAGGCAGAAGAGGGTGAGGTGCTGCAATCGATTTATGAAGGAGATCAGAATTTCAAGAAATGTAATTCCACTACGTATCAGTATAAAGTTAGTTTTATATATTATAATCTAACCTTATTTGAATATATGTATTGAAGTTTTCGTGATCGGCAAATGTAGTAAATTGCTGTACTGTTTATAAACAGTAAAAATATGAATGAGATGAGGTCATTACGCCGCATATGTGGCTTAACACTCGCCGACCGTGTTCGTAATTCTGACGTAAGGAAGTTGCTTTGTATGAAAGAGAGTATCGGTGTAAAAATGAGAAAGGGCATGCTCCGATGGTTCGGAGATGTTGAGAGAATGGCCGATGAAAGAATGACGAAACAGATATACAATGTGACTGTTAATGGACGTAGGTGCCGAGGGAGGCCAAGACTCACCTATCTAAATAAAATAGATAAGGTTTTATCTGATGGGGATGTTAGAAGACTTCGTAGCCGGCGTGAGTGTATGAAGAGAGATGAATGAGGAAGAGGCGATAGGTGTGCAAGAATAGAGATATTTGGCACTCTGTGCTCTCTGCCTACCCCGCAAGGGACCTGGCGTGAGATATGTATGTATGTGAAAATAAGAAAGTTTCGATGCATGCAGTTTTAATCGTGAATTATTATTTTTTAATATAGGTCAGAATATTCATAAATTATATGCATTTCAATTAAATTAAATAATAAAGATTATCTGTTAGAACAGAACATATACAATTCTCCTGTGATATTGTCACTGAAGTCTTGTGTGTATCTATCACAACATGCAGAGCTAAAATTGTAGACATCCAAAACATGCCTTTTTTACTTTTTGTTTACGGGGGAAACCTTCAAAAGGTACTGGCCACTGGTAAAATAGATTCAAATAGTGCTATAAATATGTTTGGGGATAATGAGTCACCTTGTCTCACACCTCTGCGAGTTAAACAATGGACTGGTTGGCTTCAGCTTCACTACTTTTATTTATATTACAGATGTTTTAAATAAGTTTTATGTATTCTATTATACTTTCTGAGTCATAGAAGCTTCCCAAATGCTGTTGTGTGATGGAATGTCAAGAGCTTTTTGAAAGTGAGTATCTAGCTGATGCAGTGGCTTCTGCATGTCCTGGTATTTCTTGATGAGAAGTTCTAAGTGTGGATGTGGTGGATAGTTCCACTAGAAGCTTTTGCTAAAATCATCACTTTCACTGTTCTACTAGCTGTTTTGTTTATAGTGTAGTGTTGAGTTTCTGGTTTATAATTGAGGAAATCAACTTATAAATACATGATATTAATCTTATTGGCCTGTAATGATCAATGTCATAGGGGTCACAGTTTTGAATATTAAAATTATACTGATTTCAGACCACTGTATGGTTGTTTCTTCAGTTTGTAAAATGAAGTTGAACAAATTTGTCAAATGTTTAGCTAATATTTTGAAGACTGTCTCTGTTATACCAAGCCATTATTTTAAAAAACACAAAGTGCATAACACAGTGTTCTATAATTTCAGTACAATGAAGGAGACAAATCATTCATACTAGAAATCTCCTGGGGTCCTTCATATCCCTCTGAGAAACCCTGCTTTAATTTGGACATATTCTACAATCAACACTTGTAAGTAACACTTATCTATGTTATTATATGAAATGTTAAAATTATAGTGCAGAGGTTATTACATAGTTATTGTTATTTTGTATTTTCTTTTGATAAATTATTGTGGTATTACTGCCTACATATCCTAAATAAACTTAAATATACAGGCATATTTTAATACATTATTTAGGTATTTAACAAAAGCAACCAGTGTTGTCTTGGCTGTGACCTCTTCTCTTTTTATTTAATGCATGAAAATTGTCCCAAAGATTTTACAAATTATAACTGATAATGTTTTTTCAGGTTGCCAGAAGTGAAAGAGAGGATCCTCAATATTGTTAATGCAGAAGCAGAACAATGGGTTGGTTGTGCAATGACATATACACTGTTTGAATGCCTCAAGGAGAAAGTTACGGAGATATTGGCCGAGCAGACTGAAGAGGAATTAGTGGAAAGAGTTCAAAAAACCATTATAGAGGAACAGGTTCGCAGGTTGATATTTTGCATTCATTATGCCTCTGTAGAGCTAATGAAATTTTATTTAATGTCTAAAGGAAAATGATCATATAACATTATATTATGCCTAGAATCCCCAAATAGGTTGACAGAGGAATATATTACACTCTTGTTTTATCAGTTACGTTAGTTATGAATTGACGGTGGATTTATTGCTTTACGCACATATCGAAACTGTGAACCACTATTATTAGGAAATCTAAGTTAGAAAAATCCAGTAGTGCCCGATCTGGGAATTGAAACCAGGACCTCCCATTAGCAGTTGTGTTTGTAACCAACACAAACAATGAGGCAGTCGTGGTCAATTGGTTGCAACTGTCACTACTGGTCTTGAGATCCTGGGTTCAAATCCCTGATTAGGTACTATTGGAAATCTTTTTACTTGAATTTACCTGTTGAAACTCCTAGTAGTGGCTCCGAGTCTGAATTTGTTCTTGGTGTATTGCAGTAGCCTCACCAGCTATTCAATAGAGGTACATAAAGATAACTCACCTAATTTAAAGATAACCCCTAATATTTTTCTACATTTATATTTCTGTTTTCACGATGGATCTGTAAAATAATGTTTTCAGTTTAAATGTTAAAATTACATTCGTTTTTTCTATAGACTGAACCCTCTAAGAAATCGGAGAAGAAGGAGCAGTTAACGAAGGCGCAGAAGCGTCGCGCTTGGGATCGAGCCGAGATCGGACGAGCTGGAGAGAAGCCTCGCGGATGGGACTGGGTGGACATAGTGAAGCACCTCTCCCAGGCACCCCACCAACCGTCATGATAATCACAGCTGATTTAATTCCAACTGCATTAACACAGCTTATTGTATTGTATATTGGCAAACTATTTACATGTCTTTTAGATAAATTTGCAATGTTAGACAATGATAAGACATGTCAGAAATACAACAGCTGTGTAGCATTTTTAAAGGGAGTAGACTGTTGGCTTGATAGGTAGGTGGTTTTCATTGGACTCAGCTTAATAGACATCCTTGCGTAGTCCATATGAGATCTTACGTGATGATATAATTGTAATATTAGACTCAATTATATGTCATTCAGTTTAAATTTTATATAAAATTTTATAAATATATGTATAATAATACCTGGAATCCTCGACAATGAATACCTAACCTAGCAGATAAATTTTCGATCTATGAAATTTTAAATGTTTCTTAAAATTGTTGGAACAACAAGATTGATTAATAAAACGTAAGATCACGCCTGTTATTGCCAATAATAGGGAGGTAGAGAAATATAGGACACTCACACGTTTTATCAGTTATGTTTATGTCCTATTATGGAATAGGTGGTAAGCCTATTGCCATACAACTGGCACATATCCAGACTGAACCACTATCAGAAAAGCTAAGTAACAAAATCTTCTAGAGGCCGACTCGGGAAATGAACCCGGGACCTTCCGATTGGCAGTCTTACTTGCAACCAACATGAGCAATTTGGCAGCAAAATTATTAATATTATCGATAAATACTGTCGTGTATTTTGAAAGTTTTTGCTGCCAATAATGAGTATACTGTAATTTAATTTAGTACAGTTTATAAAAGTAACATGGAAATTATCTAGTGTAATATATTACTTATTGTGTTACATTTCCATTAGAGATGTCATGGCTCAATGATGTATATTTTAAATCACTAAAATTTATTGTTTTTATTCAATATTTGGTTATATTAATCTAAAATTGCATTTATAGCATGCATGGGCGTCATCTTAAACATGAGTTGTAAAATTTATCGTCTTTTATTTCCATCATTTGAATTTTTATTTTTTTTATCTGTTAACATGTCTACAGTGTTCACGCATACATCGACACTAATATAAACATGTTCGCAACACTTGGCTGTCGTGATCTTGCGACGTACGACTGTTATAAAAATTGTTAGTGCTAAATAATATGCTATTGAAATGGATTAGACTAATTTTCATATAGATGTGTCACAATCATGAGAATTTTAGGAAAAATAAAGTCTTATTAAATTATATTGTATGTTCGATCTATGTATATTATTTTTATATATTACGGCCTCTTTGTACTGTTAGAATTTTAAAGCTGATTACTGTATTGTAGAATGCCAAAATATATAAAAGTGCAGTTGATAAAATTACTTTTATTTCCTTATTACATATTAATTTATATAGCAATAAATATGTTTATTTCTACACTTGGCAAACATTTCTATTTCTATACATTAGGGACTTGCCAATGTGCATCAGAAAAATGTATTTGGCAGCCCTGTTTCGAATTTCTGTTGTTACTGTTTTTGAAATGGTAGGTGTGAGATATGATTTAAAAATATTGAAATAATCTAAACAATATAATTTTTAATGTAATGTTCAATTGCGAACGAAGGATTGTTTTATAAGAGTTAAGGTACAGTGGTTTGAAAATTCCTATAATGGTTCGCATAGCGTATACATATTGCCGGCATTTAACTCTTTCACGAATTTGAGTGACACACGTTTGTCTAACTAGATAATATAATGTTTAAAATAGTTTAAAATAGTGATTATCTGACATTAGTAAAAGTATGTTTTAAAATACCGTCATGGAATGCGGGTGGTATTGAAGTAATAAATTTAAAAAGTTCTAATAGAATCATAGACATGTACAAAAACATTTCGTTTTATTTATGAACATAACATCTTGTCGAAAAAATAATGGAAAAATTCTGTATTTGACGTCTTGTTTCAGAATTATCGCATAGTCTTTTTATATTTTAATTAATATTAAATCGTTGAATCTTACATCAAAAAGAATTCAATATAAAACGATCGAGCAATAGTTAAATATTTTTGAAATAACATCATTAATATTCTATCTTTAAATGATATACACTAAGCAAGAATGGTATACGCCCGCTGAAGTAGCGGTGCACAACCTAGCCAGCGATTGCTGGGTATCTTTAAATGGCAAAGTGAGAAACTTGACTCCATGGTTAGAGAAGCAGTTGAGGCTTTGCAAGTGTAAAAAGGATTGCACGTGCCCAGTGAAAAGCTGGTATTGCGGTGATGATTGCCTCGAGCATTGTCCCTGCTCTAAGAGGGGTTTCTTCTATTGTGACGCTAAAAGGGTTAGTAATTAATAAGTTCTGTTATTGTGTCATTATTTATAATATAGGTACGATCATAGAAAGTATGTAGGTACTAATAACTTTAAAAAGAGCATTTTAAAAACCACAGTATTTTATAATAATCGATGACGTTCATTGTAGAAAAGTTTGGGCTTCGTTGTTTTGGGTAATGTTACTCTGTAGAAGAATGGGACATTATTTATGCAGAATTCCGCTGGTCATGCGACAGGTACAGAAATTTAAGAAATTAAAAAGAAAACCCCTTTAGAAAAAGATAAAAAAGGCACAGAAATACATGAATGATAAAAGTATAGATGTACAGATTAATACAATGACGTAGGGAAGAACGTTTGAATGTTTTACGAAGTATTAACATTTTAAATCGATTAAAATCAATAAATTCTTTTCGGGTATAATATCTAATTCGGTTGGACATTGGTCTCGATTGTACAATGGATTTATTTTTTAATAAAATTATTTGTTTATCCAAAGGTACTGTAATTTTATTTAAGAGTTCTAAGCTATGTCTATTGACATTTAACAACTGGGTCTTATTATAATTAAAAACTTCTTATTAGCTTGCGATGACAGTCCTCGCCTACGCCGGAAAGGACGTTAGCCACTGGTTTAAAGGTGACAAATGGATACAATATACACACCCCATCGTGGGATCGACGGCTAACTACCACCAACACGGTCCAGGGTACCGGCAGCCAGTTGTCCCCTCAACTCGTTGGCGACCAATCAGCGACCCCTGGTGGCTGGAGGAAAGCAACGTGGTCGGAAAGGTTACTGCTAGAACCAGACCGATTAGAATAACGAATACTTTAACTGGCGAGTATATTTTAAGTAATCTTTATTTGTCTTAGTGGTAATTACTTAGGCTCCAAATTTTGTATAATTTATTTCACTATCTAAAAGAGCTTACGGAATATGCAGGACTAAAAGTTTTATCTAAGGCACTTATACAGACTTTATGCAAGTATACTTTGTCATTGTTTCGATAGGGTAATTAAATAAACAATATTCTTCTTTATAAATTCGTGTCTGTACAATTTCTAAACCAGCCGCTTTATGTGGATTGTCAACTGACGTTTCAATTCAATCATCCTATCGTATAGGTATCCCATTTTTTGCGCCACTCAATCCGTTTCTGTGCTGCTAC
>DWTO01001699.1:0-15565 GCA_018244755.1 Jemadia pseudognetus
ACTCTAAGCCACTAGTACAGAACTAGTCATTATTAGAAAGTGAAAAGTGTAATAGTGCCCGAACCCGCACTTCAACCCAGGACTTCTCGATCGACAGTCGCCCTTGTAACCGTTACAATTAAGGAGGCAGTCAAAAGCTAAGATTTGTAAAAACCTTTGTTGAAAGCCAGTGGCGGTTGTCGTCTTTAGAAACGTCGTTAATCTTGTTAGGAGGCTTTCAAGGTGATTGACAAAATGCCGACAAATGGGTCAGGTTTTAAACAATAACTGACTACAACAAACGTATTGATAAAGGTATCAAAAACTCTAGTCACCACAGGTCACCCACCTCACTATGAGTTGCAGATGTACAACGAAACTCGATATTAAAATATTTAATATCATATGATAACTTTATAACGTAAGAACTGCTTGTGAATTTTGTATTTCGCATTATTTATTACCCAATCATCGTTTTCAAGAATTCGCCTATGACTATATACTGAAAAATTTTTAAAAAAATCTGGTGTAAAATTAAAATTATTTCCAATCTCAAAGTTACTGTACTTACTTGTGCTCTTCTGAGTTAATATGAGGGTAGGGAAAATTAAACATCGCATATTAAATGAACTTATTTTTGAATTTATATCAACGATTACAATTTATTCTATTTGAAACGACTTATGAATTGTTCTATCTTACCACGGATAATTCTTATGTATCCGCTTACTACCACAAACGCACGTAGCGTTACAAGTGCCGTGTGGGCATATATCAGTCAGTTTGATCAAAGAATCACAATTAGAGTAGAAGTCCCTTTTAGGACAAGTGTTAGTACATAGAGAATCAGAAATGCAGTTGTCCGGACAATCGGCACACTTTGGACCGGGCTTGTAAGGATATTGGGTTATCGTGTCATAGTTTCCGCTGAAATATATAACAACATTCATTATAATTAACTTATTTCTCGTATTGTAAACAGTTTTGGGGCAGGCAGACAACATCGTGGGCTGAATATATTTAACTATTCCTTACAAACTTGACGGGCACTTAGAGCCCAAGTTACGTAAAATCACAAAAAAAAATATTTTTGTTGCTTGAAAATTAAAATTTGTTTTACTGTAATAAAACATTATCTTACCCAGGGCAATAATGGCACACGTAGTTATAAAAGTGACCCCAAGGTCCGCCAGGGCAGTGGGCCACGCCGCAGCCGACCTTGTGGCTAGTGGCCCATACCATTTGGGTATAGTGCCCCACAGCTTTCAAGTTATGCACCGGAGCTCCGAACGTGAAGTTCTGATATTCGAGGAACCAAGTTTTCAATGCAAAAAACCTGAAATTAATCGGACACTTTTAAATGATACATATAGAAGTTATTAATTAACATTTGATGCATTAAACAAGAACGCAAGTCCCCCTTTCTTACAGACCGCCACTCATAATATTTCATCCCATTATTACAATTGAACTGTGGATCAGCAAGTATATTATATATTATTATAAGTATAGATTAAGCGCATACCTACTTATAACGAATAGGTACATTCCAGAACATAAAAAAAACAAAAGCTTTTGTTGCATTGTACGTAGCAAGATAATCGCGTAATTAAATTAATCGGTTCAACATTGAACCTTCCAGATAGCCATCCAATGCCAATCTCACGTTAATCCCAACATCAGATGTTTTAATACAACACCTCCATCATCAACCGTAAATGTAGGTATGTTATCGGCTAAGTGCCTTACACATTTTGGATAGAAGGAAAAATTAATAATAAGTTACAATATTGTATATGGTATAAACGTAAATTTGTCTTTTTATGCATTTAATTAAACGTTTTAATTAAAACAACATAGCCTTTACCTTCTCGCTTTTGTTTGTAAAAAAACGAAAAACAGATTTTTACTATTACAGATATTACAATAAGATTCACAGCTTTTAAACAAATCTATTGAAATTGTGTTCCTATAGGCACTCTAGCGTTAAGAACATCTTATTTATACATGAATAATACTCTCTCGCCCTGGGAACTTCGTCATTCATTCATTGATAACGCTGATGATACCAAACGCCATTTCTGTTTCATATCAACTCTATAGTAATGTACATTAACCGTAATCCACGAGACGAATTGTGGTCACACTTTTTCTGTATAAAGGGCAAGATGTGATTTTAATACCTACGTGTGACTATGACAACTGCAATTATGATATTCACGAAGTGATTATCACATACGTGGTAAAGGTTGGTCGTGACGCGCAGGCGGCCACAATAGTTGCACCCGGAAAGATGTGGATCCATCCACAAAAACTAATAGGAAATCATTAAAAAGGAGCTTATATAAATTACCACCCATTCACGAGCACATACGCCAAGACCTTGATGTGTAAACTTATCGTATAGTTTTTGCTTTTTTCATGTCTGCAATTCAATTCAATATGTATTAGGATCAAGTCGAATTAACTGACAATAGAATCAAATTAACGATGCGAACGTACGTGCGTATGTACAAACAAAACACCACGCTTGTATTTTCCTGAAAGGATAAGCAGAGGGTTGCAGTATACTACGACGATTGACCAATTTGGTAATAATTTATAACGTACGTTTTCGAGGAGAAATACAATTAATACCAAGGTGTTTTCTGTGAAGCGACGAACAGATTCTGTCCACACGATCCGAGAAGCGGTATTGTGTTTTCCTGGGGGTCGTTGTGGCGCAGGAACACGCAGCGTTCCGCGTAGGTCTGCGCTTGCCGTGCCGCGAGAGGATGCCACGACTGTAACATACAATTCACGTTATGATTATACTCATTATATTACCATCAATACCACGTGTTTCGTAGGTACCTGACGTATGTATTCCCAGAAATTATTAAATAGTATTGTGTACCTACTAATTAGGATAGGGATATTTGACACTTGGTGCCCTATGCCTAACCCGTAAAGGACCTAATGTGAAGATATAATAAATTTTACGGTCATATGTCCAGATACGCAACAAATTTTACAAATAAAAAAGGAAAAAAAATCGTCAAAAAATAACAAAATAAAAATTTCCTGGAGCTCGATGGCAAACGTTACCAACCGGCAACAATAGTAAGTCTTAACCAGCAATGGATGGGTCCATTGAGAATTTTTATTTTTAAAAATTTAAGTGAAAATTTAAAGAAAAATTTAAGTGGGCGTAAACACAAAAAGTTTCATCTTAATATTAACTTACACACGTACAGAACAAATGCCAAAATACGTATCAAATACATGAAATAAGATAAAATGAAACATCGTTTATATCTTTGCTATCAACGTCAAACACTTCCTGTCTATGGTCACATGGCAGCGTAGAATAGAAATTTACTGTGACATCCTCTTTAGGATCAGCACATTAATAACGTTCAAACTAAAAATTGAATAAATTACAGACAAACAACCAATGAACAGCCATACATACGAATATGAGTTTAAACTACAACTAATTTAAGTACCTATGACATAACATTTCAACACATCATGCGAGAGTAGGTACATATTAAAAATTAAAAATATCCTAACCATCAGTAACATGTTTGATGCTGTGGGCCGAACTTTCGTGCGGAAGAAATTGTGGTAGAGAACTATTTTTCGTCGTACAACAGATCGGCGAGGGCTTAAGGCATCTTCTGGAATCTTGCTCGAGGGGTAGAGCTCTGCAAAATTAAAATAAACACATAACATCATGTCTGTATCTCACAAAGGGGTAGTCACAATAGTGTAGCAAACTCACACGTTTCAACAGTAATATACGTCCGAACATTGAATAGGGGATGAGCCTATTGCCTTATAAGATACGAGTTAAAAACCCCTCAATAATATTTTGATCGACCCGGGCTTCGAATCCAGGACCACTGGATCAGCAATCGCACTTAAAACCACAGACGCAGCCGATAAAAATAAAATAGCTGACGAATACAGATGTATTTTTGGTTATAGACGTAATTGAGAGATATGCAGATCATCTGTCGTTAAATGGACATCGCTCCACTCCTCTATTACCTATATCGAACAGGACTGACCACCTGTCGTTAATGTAGGGCTGTCACTAGAAATATATTATGTAATTTCTAATGGTAATATCACTGATATAATACGAAAACATGCAGACAAGACAAATATTATCATATAGGCAACTAATAGATACTATTTTAAAAAAAAGCTGTTGATTACTATACCAGTAATACCTATACTATCAAATACCTCTATTCAAATATGTAGTAACCAATCTATTTGATACTAACAACCCCATTAATATAGTGTTCGTCGGCGTCGGTTGCAGAGGTCCATGGTTACAATCATTCTATATGCCAGCTGTCTGATCGCTTATCCTCTTTTCAGAAAAAAATATCTTACTTGTGTATTTTTTACTCCTGAGCTCGAATTCGAACCTTTGTCTTTGTGTGATAATCGATAATTAATTTTTTTTCCAAATTCCGTTTTTCCCAACCCATATTTTATACTTACGTCTATCGGTCCACGATTTCACAGACTGCAAGAGTATTACAGCGTTCAGAATTATAAGAATTTGTATCCACAGAGCACGCAATGAATACATTCTGTAAAAATATATGTATAATATATAGTACTTATATTATTAAAATTAAAACGATTATCAATATTTATATGTACCTATATAAAACCATTTGAATTGTTAAGTAATCAATAATACATAATCTTCATAATTATTGTAATATTCAAAGATCTTAAAATGTATTTAAGGTGATAGCTATATAATAATATCAAAAATATTCACTTTCTGTATATCCGAGTATGCAATGGCTACTAACTTTATGATTAAATTGATAGATAGATTTGTGTATTTATTTAAATGGTAATATTATCTGTTTATTGGGACCTACATAATCAATATTAATACATTTAATATATTTTTGTGTAATAAAATATTCCTGCTTTAGCTCCGATTGTTCATTTCATGTGTAGAATTATCGATGTAAAGCCTCTTGTCCATTGCAATCGATCAACCAGTACATGTTCACAATACTATTAATACGGAAAATAAGAAATACCAGGATCTTAATACACTTGGATTGTATAGTTACTTCCTGTAACGTCTGGATTGTAAGGAAAATTCATTATGTTTGTAAAAACGTCCTTTGAGTATTGATGTCTTTATTGTTTATTAAAAGCTGTTCGCTTTTGGTTTTATAATAAGTGCGTAATTATGGATGGAGTTGTGTAGTTAATGTGTATGTACACTTAATTAAAGCACAGTTTATACAGCTAAGTATATAATGATATCAATATAATAACAGTTTATTTTATTATTGTTAACTGGAACAAAATCAATATTAACATATTAGGGTATTTCTAACCGTGTCGTGGCGGAGGTAGGATGTAGGAGCATATCCGATCTGTAACGTTAGGTATATTTCGCACTCGGTGCCCTCTGCCTACCCCGTAACACCTACCGTGATGACATAATAATAATTATATTATTTTAATGTTTGATAATAATTTCAGAATCAGACGCAACTATTGTTTATTTTAGGGTAGGTATAAAACATAACAAACTAATAATTTTTACTGTCGCAAATTAATTATTAGGCATGCGTACTTATTGGTTATTAATTTTTCTATGTACTTTATTAAGCAATTTTATAACAATATGTAAGGATATGAAAAATACAACGTATACCATACCTACCGTTGATAGCAATGTCACAAAAGTGGACAAAACGAAAATGTTCAAAACACTGGCAACAAATGTCTCCCCTGAAAAAGCTTACGTTGTCTATGTATGGAATGTCTTTGATATTGGACTACAATAAAATATTTCCCGGTATTTTTTACAAGAAGTCTCGACGAGCGCTTGTGTCATGGCAACCAGACGGCCGGTAAACTACTTAATATTTAAATTTTAATATAGGTATATCATTTTAATATACAGGCAGAGAGGATGTCTAAAGCCTTATTACACGGACAGACGGGATCTAAAATCGTTCGTAGCGAATCTCAAATTTGCTTGAATTGTAAAGGTCAGTAGAGGCAATCGCAGAATTCGACACACGTGTAAGAGTATTTATTTACGACTTAATTTACAATTATTGTATTATGTCTTGTTACTAACGTATTTTATAATTAACAGAATACAAAATAACATCACGTTTGTACTTCCCCGAAGGGTTAGACAGAGGACTGACTGTACTAGGTATTTTAATTTTTCACCAAATATGTAATACCTATGTCCCATGGAATACCAGGTATGTTTATTGCGATATATCGAGGACAGATCCAGACTGCACTAAAATTGTAAATTTGTAGTTAGAAAAACCCTATAGTATCTGCTATAGTCTGCGATCGAACCCAAGACTCTTACTCAGCAGTTGTGCTTGCAACCACTACATCACCGAGTATTGTGAAATTATTGTTTAAAAACATTAACAAACTTGTGTATAGGTACTTACTTGCAGAATATATTGCTGAGATTAAAAATTTTAAACGCTTTTTTTCTAGGTGACACAAAATACACAATTTTTAAATTTGGAACGTACAACGACTTTTCTAATACACACTTATTATGAACGAGACCTAAACAGGTTTGTAGAAATTAACTCACAAGTGTAAGAAAACATCGCTCGCTCGCGAGCGTATTGAAATAAATGAGCGGACGCCTGACCACGCACTGTCTAGCTGCTGTGATGATATGAAGTTTATAATACAATTTGTATAGGTACCTACCTATTGTCAAGTACAAAAAATGGTCAAGACATTTGCGATGCCGACTCGTACATAATGAACATTCCGCGTTTCAAATATTTCGTTGAACTTAGGAAATTAAAATATTGTTCCGCCAATTAATATAAGAAATTCAGACAGTTGTATTTATTTGAAATTAGCTGAGGATTGTAACCGAATCTTATAATTATGTATAAGGTAGGTATACTTTATTATAGTATTATGTAGGTAATACGATTGTATGTAGCGTTGATTTTTAACCGACTTAGAGAACATGAGCTCAATTCGCTGTTTTTATATGCTTGTTACCTCAAACCTCCGATATCTATCTGTTTAATAAGTACCAAAGCGTAATATCTCAAACACGCCAGTTAAATTTATAGCTGGCCCTAACATTCTCACGCTATTCCTTCAATTAAACGACGCATTGATATAATGTGCTCCACATACTGAAGCGATGGCGCCGGCTTGACAGTGATTACTTTCAATAAACGGGACAATCGGCTATTAGGCACAACACAACACCTACTATGAAATCAATTAGCAAGTCTCAAATATCAATTCTCATTAAGTACATAGACATTAATAAATAACCTTGCGTTATGAAAAAATTGCTTGTAATGTCTATTACTTACATTTTACTTAATTGAAAAACCCAATTAATCGAAACTTGCCTGTATTGTTTTGCTATTATTATAATATTATTAGGTATTCTAGTTTACTGAGGTGTTTATAAAATGTGTATAAAAAAGATTACGATTCGTGGAACAAATAGAAAATAATTGAATAGCAAATACGAAAATAGATATCTGACACACACATTGATACAAAAAATCGGTTTCCACAAACACTTTATTAGAGCAGTTAGAAATTAACAAAATCGAATTCTCGATCCAATTTCAAGGTTAAAACGAGTGTTTCTTCGGCCGAATCCCAGTTAGCTTTCGACATGTCCGGATTAATTCCGTGAGGAAGAGGGAGTTTCAAATAATATTGAGACGAGTTCACAGTTATGCTGTTGGTGTCTACTGAGAGGTCAACATTCTCTTTCTTATCTCCGATCATTTTTATCCTCACGACCATGTTCTCGCAGCTTGCTGATGACGTTGTCTTTGGGCCAATCTAAAAAGAATATTGCAACGATTAAAAATACCCACTCCCTTTACTACAAACTTTGATAAATGAACTTAATGTTCAGAGGTTCAGGTTTCAATGTCCTATTTATGAATCTGAGGTTCTAATTCTGGTACGTCACCTCGCAATTACTATAACGGCGAAGAAAAACATAGGAAACCTACTCGTCTTAAAATTCTGGACGTTTTGTAAGGCATATAAAATTAGCCAATCCTTACTTACTTACTTACTTACTTACAGCGTGATAGGATACGGAATATGGCATGTGATATCCGATCCACAACCCACAAGGCACGTGCCCAGTGTGGGGATTAGGGGAGGCCTATGTCCAGCAGTGGACTGCAATAGACTGATGATGATAATACAGATCTTCTTGGTTCACAGAGGAGCATCGTGCCCAAAACTGTATTGATATAATGCTGTAGAAATGCCGTATAACTACACGAGGTAAACATTATTTAGTTCAAATGGCAAGACTTATCTTAAAATATGAGTTACGTAATAAGGTTTCTATATAGCTATTAGGGTTAAGGTAAGTACGTGATTGTTAGTTTTAAAGTTCTCACGTTGTGATAGTTCTCAAAGCAAGATTGTATTGATGTGAAAATATAATACACGAAGAAACGGACTCTCAATCATTAAGCTGTAATACGAAGATCCTTAAAATGTCTGGTTTATAGAAACAGCCATCATTCAGGCCGCCCGATGTTTATACAAATAACCCTGGAGAAAACTGCTGCATCTACTGCTGGATGTGATATTCTACGTCTGAACTTTGAAACAGACGTTTCTAACCCCTCAAAATTAACAGTATATTCATCCGTACAGGTGCGTTTAGGTAGATATATTAAAATATGACGTTTCTATGTAAATGTGATTACAGCAGAGACTGATTATTTATTAGATATAGGTAGGTATAGGTATCAGTATAAGAACATGATCACAGTCGCTAACTCTTAAAAGAGTCTAGAGTCATTATTTTACAATTTTTGAAGTTGTTTTACTGATACCAGTCAACTTTCCGCCACCTGTAGGTACCCATTTTTTCGTAGAGCTTATTCCAGTATATTGCTCCAGCGCAAATAAAAATGAACAAAATCGGACATAAATAACAAGAGCTTACTTGAAGAAAAACATCCTCCGCAGTTACAGATTGTTGGTAATTCATGGTGTACGCTGGAGTTTTCCGATCATGGATCGCCGCACCAACTTGACCCAACTTTTCAGCCTCCTCAGTCTCACGCTGCTCATATTCCTCGATAGTCTTTGGAGTCTCTTTAGAATTAAATCCCGATGTGGCATCTCTCTTCTTGGCTGATGTAATTTCATATCCTGGCAAAGGTTAACGTTAGTCAGTAAACAATAAACTTTATTTGTGTGGGATGGCACACAAATAACGTTTCGGATATTTTATAGGTAGGTACTATATATTTATTTTATTATAGACTTGTATTTAAATTGTAAGAGAGAATTTTCTATACAGCTACGGTGGTTACAAATAGGGATGCTAACATTCTTTTTACAAGAAATGAAGTAGGTATATTTATTTATGTTTTAGAAGGAAAATAAACAATATTTTAGAAAAATGAACAGTATTTGACTGCCTCGTTGGTTATGTTGGTTGCAAGTGTGACTGCCGATCGGGAGATCCTGAGTTCAATTTCCGGGTCAAGAGCTACAAAATTTTTCTAATTTTAATTTTCTAGTAATGGCTCGGACTCTTGATATGTGCCGGGTTTATGGCATTAGGTTCACAATATTTCATAGTGGGACGTAAACGTAACTAGTGAAACGCGGGAGTGTTCTACATTCCTCTGCCTAGCTCTTCGCGGATTACAGGCGTGATGTTGCGTTGATTAACTTAGAAATAATAAAAACTACGCGTCCGCTCTGGACTCCCATTATTTACTGATGCACACCGCATCAGTGCGATTTAATATTCTTCAATCAGTATCATTTGGTCATACATCGTTATTATATACCTACCAACCGACGCGTACAAGAACCGCATCAGAATTACCAATCTGATGTATGGTAATAAAACAGTGCGCATTATTAAAATGATATTCACATTTTCCGAGAACAACAGAACTCGTATCAAAATTTTGTAATAGATATCAAGCCATGGGTTCCAGAAGTCCATGTTTTTCTACCGATTAGATCCATATGTTTCTGTTATAAGGATATCTGAGTACATATTAGTAACATTGCAACTTCACGCCTGTAATCCTCGAAGAGGTAGATAAAATATACCGACTGTAGTACTACACTTGTGTTTCACCAGTCTAATTATCAAATAACGGGTGAGCCTATTACCATGCATAGGGTACAAATCCAGAGTCCTAGCCAGTACTAGAAACTCTTAGAACAGAGGCCGTCCCAATCGGATTAGATTGGATTTTATATTGGAAATATTAAAATTTAGTTCAAGTATTAATACATTAAATCAATTAGAGGAGACCTGTGTCCAACGTGGATTGTCAAAGGGTAATGGACAGATCGAGTTCTTACCAGTAGAAGGAAGATCATCCCCTTGTAGAACATCAGGCTCTGGTTCCCTTAAAAGCTCCACGAGCTTTTCTATTGTACCGACAGGAAACTCCACCATGTTGCTAATAATTCAATTTGACTTAATTAAAAATATAAATAGGTAACTATTTCAAATTGTTATAATGATATAAGATTATATTCTAAGCTGAAGTGCTCAAATGACTATAAACAGCCATGTTGTTTGTTGCTAAGCAACGGTAGTTGATTTACCTTAATCCTGTTCATATTGTATTTAAAAATTGAAATTATGTTTGTTGAAAATTACATCATTTGGGAGTGTTGATTTCTTTTTTTACATGTTTTCAGTTTCATAATCACTTACACATGATAATATGTCATAAGTGGTAAGAGAGAATTGACCTGATACATTATCAAGAACAAGTCTCAGATGCAACTACAGTGGGGTTCTCAGGTTGTCTTGGAAGGAGTCTGTAAATTTAATAAGCTTTATTAATCTTTTTGATGCTACTACAAGTTTAATTTTTAATAATACATCTAAACCTAACATCACACCTGTATTTACCTGAAGAGGCAGGCAGACCAGTATAGTACAGAGCTTTATATTTCATAACTTACATTGTACATTATGTACTATGTATTAATAGGGTGAGCCTATTTGGATGAATAAAATTTTTCTATAAATGGCTATTATACATATACGTTGAATATATATAAAAAAATTGTATTTGGTAAAATATAAATGAAACATCTCTTTTCAAAGCATTTTTTTATTCATTTTAAAGACAGTGTTCTATGTGACACAAGAGTAAATTAAAGTTTAGAGTATTTAAGGGAAGCCATCGTCATCTTCCTCTGCCATTTCTTTAGCAAGTTCAAGATCCTGCTGTTCCCTCTCTCTACGTTCTTCAGCACTCTCAAGCTCTTTACCATAGGATTTAGGTGGATATCTCATGGCTTTCACACTCTGATTATGTAGCTCCAAGCAGAAAGATATGCGCTGGTGAAATGCCAGCTGAGGTTCCCTAGTGCAGTATAAATCAGAACTTTCTTTGTTGCTCATGTATCCCTTCTCTGGGTCAATAGTCGCTTCAATAACCCCATCTCTAATAGCCTTTGCTACTATAAACTCGGCATCCTCAGAAGAATCCAAACCTAATTTTCTTGCAATATCCTTAGGTGATATACGAGAGTAAGATAAACCTATGGAACGGATTGCTGTCTTGATCACATTCTGTCTCAGACGTAGGATCAATGTGAATGTGTGGTCACCACGAAACTGAGGTCCAAAGTGTTCCAACACTTCTCCAAATCTCTGTAAGTTACCCAGTCGTACCGCTTGGGTGAGCTGGAAATAGGGTGCAAGAGCCTTCCTGAGCTGAGCCTGTCTGAATACTGCACGCTCAGGTATATCACCCAAAAGAAGTTCCACAACTATTGCCAGTTTTTGGACTGTCTGGCGGAAGCCAACCGCAGCTGTCTGAGGAGCCTTCCTTAGAGCTTGGACTAAATGTTTATGGGCATCACTGTACTCAAGCCTAGCAGCTTTTATTCTGCCAAGATAGTACAAAAATCTTGCCCACTCATTATTGCTGGCATTTTCTGGGAATACAGACTTACTGACTAACTTGTCAGCTTGATCATATAAAGAATAATGTAAGTAGTTACGGAGAAGACAATTGATTAGGACAGCCTGTCCCTCGAAGTCATTGCGAAGGGTGGATGTGCGCAAACGGGCATGTAATAGTCCCCTAATTAGGTCCAACTTATTGGTAAGTTCGAACACTCGGGAGTGGTAAAAATAGCACTTGGAAGCTATCAAATCTAACGTTCTGCGGTTCTGAGAGGTTATTTTGTTCATAAGCTGTTGAGAGCATTCAGTGGCTTCTTCCAATTTATTTGTATCTAGTAAACGTAAAAGAACCAGGAGGTGTATATAAACATCAACTTCCGGTACAGGAGTCTTCGGAGCACTGCGAGAGCGAGGTGGTTCAATTTCTACTGCACCTGGTAGGGGGCTCTCGACCAAAGAAAGTATTGTTTCTTTGTCTGCATTTGCAGGATAAAGTTGGTTAATAATAGCTCGGAGAACGTTACCATTTAGTTTTCTTCTTGTATTAGGAAGCGACCGTAAGACTCGCATAGCAAATCTGGGTTCCTTTGACGAGACAGCTTTGTCGATTTGCCTGATATGCTCCCTCAAATCCTGAACAGTTATCACATCGGCGTCCTTTTTAACTTCAGTTGTTTCTATGTCACTGGCTGCTGCTGGACTATCCACGCTTTTCATTTCAACATCTTGCATTGCCTGAGCCATTTTTCAATACTTTTTGAGGCACAAACAAGTCAATTTTTAATTATTCTCTTAATCCAAAATTTATATCCCGAATACAAGAATCATACAAAACCAAGTGACAGTGATGTCAAAAATATGCCGAGTAACCAGTAAGACCAGTATACAGTATGGTAGTATAAAATAAATTTTAATAATTAGATGTCTTTTGAATTTGAAATAAATATAAGAATAAAAACGTAGCTTATTTAGTATAATAAGTAAATAACCGATTGCTTATTAAAAAAATATTTCCGGTAACTCATTCGTAAATGATCAATGATTTTTAGGAATAGCAAGAATGAAGACGTATTATTATAAAATAATATAATGAACTAGCAATAGTAACCATTATGTCACAAATGTTATGTCATCGGTGGTGGTTAGTTTTGACTTTGATCACATTATTACCACTTATAAATTACGATGACAAAATTTTCTTACCATAAATCTTTTTAATGGTTTAAATATTGAGTTTTACTAGACTTGAACTTAATTTTTCTGACATTGTGTCAATAATGAAAGAAACAAACATTTGTTGTCTATTAAATAAAATATATTTATGGTTACAAGTTTTTTGCCACTGCCTTCCCATGCCATAGACTATAGACAGGACAAAACTACTAGCATTGCTCGTAGTTGCTTAACCAATATAGTGTACTGAGAAATAGAGATAAAAAGCATTCAAAAGTTTAATTACTAATGTTACTATTGAAAATATTTGGATTACCACCATCCATCTCTCACAAAAGTGTTTTGTGCCCAAAATCGTAAGCTACGGAGGCGCTGCAGCTGCAGGGGACCGGTTGATTCTTTTCATAAAATTTCAATGTGTTCTGGAAATGGTTTGCAAAGAGGACGTGGTATCATGGTTTAAAGAATTGGAAAGCTATAAACGCATAGACGCAATGTGTACCTTGTTAAACATGTGCTTGCCGTTTGAACTACGTTTTATTGGCACGTACTTGGAAGAGCTCGGTAAGCGGGACTTCCAGGAGTTGCGTGGTGCCGAGTTGAGAGCAAACAACCCGACAGACCTTGCAGCAGACATAGGAGGGGCTAATACAGATCCGAGGACGCGACGGAAAATGGCTCTGTACGTGTCTCTCTTGCGTTCATGTAACTTCGCCTGTGCCACCACACTATACAATGCAATGGTCAGTTTAGAACAGAGCGGCTTACTGAAAGGTTTGTATGGCGACTTACTGGAAGAGATTCTTCTACTATACACAATGGCCTTACACCATCCAGCCTTCACATTTGATCAGAAGTCACATTTCGGTGAAATATTAGAGAAATTGAAAATAGAGGACCAGAGGATACAGTACCAAGAGCAGCAGGAGCATATGAATTTAGCGGCAGTGAGTGGATGTCATTCTCAATCTAGTATAACTCCCAACATGTCAGTCCCTCCTCCTAATATGCCTAGCTTGGGCCCACCACCAGGCATCGTGTTTGTAAAGACTACAGCGGTACAGGTTAGTATCATGCTCATCTTATATGTAGTGCCACAAAAATGCTTATTAAAATTAGAAAATAATGCAAATGTATGTTTATATGTACTTGCCAATAGTTTCTTTTGTCATAACTATAATATTAAGATCCAGAATCTATGAAGTCACAATAATGTCTTGAAACAAGTGCATTCAGCCATCTGATGGTATATTAATCGGAAACTTTACCATGATCAGAAAATGGCTGATAAATTTCAAACATACATTTCGAAATATGAACATTTATGTAGATAATTTCATACTAACACAGACCAAATACTGAGTTTTATCTGCCACAAATGTTTGTCCCAGATCTGAATCAAACCCACAACTATTATGTGTACAAAATTTGTGATTTTGATACTAATTATTTATACTAATTAAAATTTGTACTGTGCAAATTGTTTCTGTTAAACATTAATATAACAGTCTAATACTGCTAGGCTCTCTGCCTACCCTGCAAGGGATCTGACATGAGGATGTGTATGTATGTATACAGTCTGGTATTTTTACAATATATACTTTGTAGTGTATACATGGGAAATGACCTCTAGAAATATTGATCTCATAATGTCACATCATATGTGTATATCCCTGATGCGGTTGATAATTATTCATACATTTTAGACCATTGGTTCCCAAACGTATTTTGTCTAATGCCCACTTTGAAAATCAGTTATTTTGTAGCACCCCCCATTTTTTTTTCAACTTGAAAACATTGACACTTGAAGACATGAATATTTGTCAGTGTTTGATACATATTACTAAATATCTTAATATATAAATAGTGTTGTGAATGCATTAAAAATAATAAATATTTAATATATTTTTAGTTATATTTATACAATAAAATTAGCATATAAATATGAACTAATACATGGTTGACGTGTAGTAGCGGGAATTTTAATTTCAGTGAATTTCAAAATATTAAGTAGCTGAAGCTACAAATCATCATTCACCCCCTTTAATTACATCAGCACCTCCCAATTTTTTGTGAGGCCCTTACCACCACCGTCCAGGCCAGGCCTAGTCTAGCCACCCACATGGGGATGTTATCACCCACTTTGAAAAGATTTAGAGAAAGACTTTAGAAAGACTTAGAGAAAATGAAGAGATTGTAAGCATTGTAATAAATAATAATAAGGCCTTTAATTGTGTACTGTATTGCTATAAGTTTAGATTCATGATTGTTTGGACTGCCTTGTTAGTCATGTTGGTTGTAAGTGCAACTTACGATCAAGAGGTCCTGGGTTCGATTCCCGGGTCGGGCACTTTAGAATTTTTCAAATTTAGAATTTCTAGTAGTGTCACAGAGTCTGGATTTGTGCCCGGTGCATGGCAATAGGCTCACCACCTATTCCATATTGGGACGTAAACGTAACTGGTG
>DWTO01001700.1:0-15562 GCA_018244755.1 Jemadia pseudognetus
CATTTAATTTTAATTTAAACCTTGATTTAATTTTAATTTAAACACGCAAATTAATTGATAGAATTTTATCATGACTTTTGCAAACAAATGAATACATAGAAAAGTATAATAAACTTACTAGTGAATCATTAATTTCTGCAGAATAACCAATTAAAGCGCCTACATGTATACAATCACTTTATTCTATACATTGCGCCGATTCTTTAAAATATCTGAAGAATCGCAAGAGTCCAACTTGGCGTACACCCAAACAGAATGAATATGATACTTAATTCCAACCATTTGCATACCAGGTCCTTGTTTATAAATGATGTACACTTCAATATCGGGTGTCTTATTCAAAGGAGCTACCTATACGAAAATGGATTATCGAATAGATTAATGAGAGGGGGGATGAGTGATCGATTTACTCTCTCGTGTTTTAAGTGCATGGTCTACAGTTGAGATATTTGATAGTTTAGTTTTATGTTGAATAATTCATTTTTATATAAAAAAATATTTATATTCAGGGAAGCATATCGGTATACGATCTAAGTAATAACAAGGATCGTAATAAAACTATTATAAAACTGAAGGATGTGTTAGTTTTTTATTGCGATATATCGTCGTTAAGCCAAATTTCAATTAATACCATTGGGAACGTCGCGGTCGGTGTTCGCCGCGATAACAGAAGCTTACAAAAAAGTATCTTGGTTAAATCCGAAACTTGTTGGATTGTTCAATAAAAAAATATGCAAACTAAACCAGTACATAGTTTAATCACCATTATGAATTATATATTACAAAGAAATGACTCTTCTGAAATATGTTTGCAATGTAACGATACGAAATAATATTTAATACAGGTATATTTAGTTATTATTCGAGGAATTTTTAAAATTTTTAATTTATTATCATTATGATGTAACAATGAGAGAACATTTTCAAAACGATTACACTACTCGCTAATGATGACAGAGAGTAAACTAACTTTCCAGTACTGATTAAATCTGCTTCTTGCTAAATTGATTGGTTCATTGGAAAATTATTATTGAACTGACAACTGCCTGTCAGATGATAAAAAAAGTTTGTTACAGTTATTGTATTCTGTCGTCGGCAAGTCTATAACCGTCTTAACTTTCTACTTGATGTATAATTTACAAACTAAAACGTATTTCATGTCTGTAATCCGCGAAGAGGTAGGCAGAAGAATGAAATACACTCCCACGTTACTAAGAGTTACGTTTGTATGTCCCACTATGGAATAGTAATTGAGTTTATTGCCATATATCGGGCACCAATCTAAATCCCGAGCCACTACTAGAAATTTCTACTAGGAAATCTTACAAAAATCTAATTGTGCCCGACCAGGTATTTGAAACTAAGGCCTCTCAATCGACAGTCGCACCTTCAACCATTCGACAAACGTGACAGTCAAAGATTGTACCTGATATGTTATATAAAAAATATGTATGGGATATTGAACACGGAACTTCATGTCGTTACTGGGTAGTAATATAACAAATTAACAAACAATTGGTGTCAACCCTTTTATTCTTCTCTGATTGCACGGTTCTCGTTGATTATGAGACTGCTTTAAGCGATAGTCTATTACGCTGGTCAAATGTTGTTTGACACAGTTCACACACACATTAAAGAACTGTATAGAGAACTCAAAGTTGCGCTGGTTTCCTCATGACGTCTTCTTTCGAGAAGCGCGCGTAAATTTAAAGCCTGGACCTCATGACTCTGTAACCGATATCTTACATATAAACAGCCCATCCAAGTCCATTTGATTGCTATAAATAAGCCTCCCTGAGGTTCTAATACGCAACATAGATACTCGATATCTGCAATCGTTCTATGATATCTAAAAAAACAATTTAATGTATATGGGTAGGGTTGATTTTATTAACTCATACATATTTACATGCATACAAATCATGTATATAATTAGTACTAGTGACAAAACATGTCGAATTTGTAACCACAATGACACATCCGTGAGTCTCGTTTCGTCTGCGGTACTCAAACTCTTTCATAACGCGGTCATATTTTTTTTCTGTTGTTGTTTTTCATTGTGTGGGAAGTGATATAATTGATTGTAGTGCTTTTAATAACGTGTATTACTTATGTATATTAATTTGTATATGCCTATCTGATGGTACATAATTATTTTGCCTAAGGGTATGGAAGTGTTGCGCAAAGCAAAGTTGGAGTTATGTCCGCGTCGTGTAGTCATAAAGCAGGAACTTCATGATTACTAGCTATAGCAATTTTCAACTAAGTGTTAAATAAGAATAGACATTTTTTTTATCGTTATTAGGAGTGGATAAATGTAATACTAAATGCTTTTTTCTAACAGTCAACTCAAGTGACGTGAAAATTTCTGGCAGACACTTAATGTTATTAAATGCTTAGACAATTGATAATTTTCTAAAGTTCCTATGAGCTTTGATTCAAGGCTTTATCATAAATCCGCCACCGGACCTTCGCGTGGCAGTTTTAGTTTTTTTTTATACAAGAAACCGTCACGCCCGTTTTCGAAAAAAGTGAAATATTCTTACTTTTATTCGATACATTTACCGTTGCTGATAGTCATAGAGATAATAGCAGTTGTACTAATTGTGCAGTCTCTCGGGCACCCAGGCCGAGGGCTCTGAAATATTAAAATATAGAATTGAATATACAATAGAATATGTATGATGTAGCATCAAAATAAACTTAGAACAAAAACATCTAAAACTTCATCTATGTTATTAAAAGAACAAGCATTACAAAAATTCGTTCGTTCACGTTATGAAAACGATTTATTAATACTCAGTAACGTAACGTCACACCTGTTATCCCTGACGAGGTAGGCAGAGGAGTGTAGTACACTCCCACGTTTCACCAGTTACGTTTATGTTCAACTATGGAATAGGTGGTACAATGCCATGCACCGGACACAAATCCAATGGCAAATGATATTTAAATTTAAAACGAATATTTTTAAGAGGTGCTCGCTAGGGTTTGAACCCGGTCTCCCGGAGTGAGAGGTTGAATTGCAAACAACTAGGCCATCACTGCTAATAATTCAAATTCGTCTAAAAGATTTGCAAATTCTTAATGCCATCCATCAATTTATTGTAACAGAACATTATAATGATAAAGGACAAACATCGATACAAATCTCTTACACGCAAGCAGTAAGACTTCTCTATAGAATTATAGGTATCACCTGCCCTAAGGAGAACGAACGGGTTGCAGGCACCAATTATGATGGTGTAAATAAAGCAAGTACCTGGGTGGGTTACGTGGGATTCAGTGGCAGCTTGCTATAATATTGTAATATCCACTAGTTAGAAAGTGTTATATCGAGGTACTTGATAATGTACGCAGTTTTCTAGTTACAGTTTTTTTTCACACACACACATACATGTATGTATTATATACGTGGACAAGATACATGAAACGAAACTCCGTTACCGATGCCAGAATTACGTGATACCATGAAGAAGTATAAAAAAGCTATTGAACAAAAAAATGTGCCGTCAAATCACATGTATTCACGTTCAATGGAAAGTAAAAAAATTGCCGCTGGCTGTACTCGGATTGCTTACAGCCATTTGGAAGGTAAAGGTGGAAAAAATTGGCTCAAATAGTTTGATGTTTGGGGAAAAAAATGAAAAAATGCCGTTGCATGTGTAAAGGTATCGTAAGTTAAGTAAGGTTTTAGTTATAAAATATTGTTATTACGGTAATAGCTTGGAATTTTAGATTTCAGTCTCCCACTACGGGGGATTTAGGTTCGAAACCTAACATGCTGTTCTCACTACACAAATTTAAGTGATTTTAAAATTAATACTCATTATAATGACTCACGAAAATATGGCGAGGAAAACCATGCGTAACCGTTCGATATCTCAAATCACCATTGCAACATGTGGTATAAAAGCATAAATTTTTTTAAATTTGAAACTGACCTAAATACATGAAATGATCCTTTCAGCCTGAACAGGAACTGGCAACCTTCCTTCAACCTTCAAAAACACTAATGGTGGCAGAAACAACAAAATAATTCCCAAATGTCACAGAGAGAAATACATGGAACTGTTGCTTATCTAAGCCTTATACGTGTACTCGTACAGTCGACGAGATAAGTGAAAACGAGTAATTTTTTTTTGCTCATATTTTTCGAATATTCGTCCCAGTTACTTGTGAATTGTGCTGCAAACTTCCTTTTGTTTCTATTCGTTCTATTATTCTTCCAGTACAGTTAGATTTTCGCTGAAGCTGTCATAACTTTCACTTATGCCATAACCCGATAGAAAATTTGCTGTAATCAAACGCTTTTTTAGTTTCCTTAAATATTTTTTTTGTGTTATAACAATCAGAACTCTGATTTGTGTAAAGATTTTTTTGATTCGCTAGACCATGTTTCAGTGAAATCTTGTATTTGAGTTGAGTTGGTGGCGCCACCGTCGTTTTTTTTAACTGACCAGCTTTTTTACTACCGTTGATACAGTTCGATGTTAATTAGACTCCGATATGAAGTATCATTTGCCTTCACTTTTTCTGCCCATCCCGAGTAGGCTCTTAGCGAATGTCATTTACTATCAAACTGGTCTTTCCTACCGCATGTTCTTGGGTTCAACAAAGATTTAATACATGTATAAAAGTATCATTAATTATGAATATTAAATTAATTTTATAATTGAATTCGATATCATCAATATATAAAATACGTAGAAAAAAAATGCCAACCAATACGGAAGATTTTATAACTTCCGTATGAGTTATATGGGGGTGAAACTGAAAGCTAGCAAAACTAAGTTACATAAAATGTTTATTTGTTCTGGTGAGAAACTAGATTTACAGAGAATTTCCATCTGCTTTTAATACATCATGTGCAAATTCAGTAAGTTTAATCATATGCAAAGCAGTATAATAAACGCAATGGTTAATTTAACAGTAATTGTGTACCTTGGACGTACAACTTCAGTCCTAAGTGTCAGTCCTAATTAATTCTACCGGAAACTGAAAACATCGGAAAGAAAATGGCTAACATTAAAGTTCTTCATAAGCGATATGAAGTCTGCCAATCCACGCTTGGTCAGCGTGGCACATGCAGTAGAATGGTCTAAAACCTAAACCGTCTTTAATTCAAAAGAGATATGTTTCCAACAATCGCACGAAAAGAATCTTAAACGATCGCTCGATTTTTGAAATGCTGAATTCTATACACCCTTCACGCATTAATACAATAGACAAAACATCGTTTTCGTTTCGTGTAAACTGTTACCGGCATTTTTGTAACCCTTTAGAGAGAAAATCAAAGGTCCTGTTGACATCCAAAGATTGCAGCGAAGTTGCGGCGGAGACGTTTTTGTGGTAAAATGTTCATTAGACATAAAAAGTTTGCAAGTTTATTTAATATGCATACACATGTGAATATGATTTCTCATTGATTTATGAGAGCAAGAAGTTCTCGGAGCGGAAGTTCATTAATCTCTACTTGTTTTTAGTTGCGACCTCGGTGTTACTGCAGTGTGTGACATAAGTAAGCCATTAGCTGGCTTTCATTGGAGACGTCTTCAACTCGAAGTCATTTCCACACCGCACCGACTTTCATATGTCTCGTATGTTAATTGCACGTTGCATTAACATTTACCTGTTCTGTTTCCAACCGAGCTCAGTTCGATGCCATACCGTATAATCGTACATGTGACACTAATTTTACGTCTGCTTCACATGGCGCCAATTTTACTTAGGACTCTTGTTAATTATATGCGTGAGTACATATAAGTATCTGGATATTTTAATGGTATGTGCCGAGTACTCATAACGATTATGGCATTAATATTAATGATTATTATATTACTGTACTAAATAACTAACAATTACATCAAGTTGTTAATCGGTTGTGAAAAAAGAACTAAATGGTTTCTACCGATTACTTGCGATTGTTATAACTTACCTGAGCGAGTATGAAACTATGTACCTATTGGAGGAAGCATTTTCACTTCGGGCTTAAACCGTCAGTTATGTCTCGTATATGTCATGTTGATATAACTGTCTCAAAAGGAACACGATCCAAAGCGTCAACATCAATATGTCTTTTAATAGCTGCTAGTATTCTACCTTTGTTTGCGATCAAGAAACTAAACTCCCATGTGATTCTCACCCGACTCGTATGTCGTGTGTTTTGAAAACATTTTTCTAGTTCACAGTACACGTACAAGCAACGAGGAAACGTCTGTGGGAAAGTTTGACAAAGGCCCATTGTTGTTCAACTGGTTAAATTTAGTTGAGGTCATTGCGAACGATACCAATGTGTTCTGTGCACGATGCTACTTCTCAACTGACACAAAATCGTATAGAATTATTTTCGTACTTGATAATACAGTTTAGTTACGTATGGAGATATATTTGAAATATCTTGTGTACAACCCTTTATAGTCTGCAGTCAGACTTAACATCGGTGACCAGTGGTGTTTTAACCGGTTTGAGTCCTGTGTAACCCTCTGTCGCCTGCGGGATCTAATGTTACTTTGGATGGATTTTCCCACGTGAAAAAAAAGGTTAGTGTAGATGCGGTTTATTAAGGAATATTTATGATGTTGGAAGTCTATTACAGCGAAGTCGTCTCTCACAATTGAGGAGTCCTTCATCCGTAGTATGTACCATATCCATCAGTATTGAAATATAAACAATGAAACATATTTTCAATACGAGAATTACTTAAATTCAAAACAACTTTTAAAAAAGTTTATACAAAAATGACAGCCCAATAAAAATATTATGAGTAATATCGGTAATGGCAACACAGGAAGTGTTGATTGATGGCCGTCTTAAAAAAAGCATACAGTAAGTTCCCACAGCGGTTTATTCGAATTAATATAACGTTAAATATCGATTTGTATAACGGTAATAACGCCAAAATACGATATACGGATGCGCCGAGCTGTCAAATCGAATGGCAAATATATTTTTAACGTTTTATTAAACGGGTAACAAACGTATCGTATTCGCTTCGTTACGCTTTATTAATAAAACGGTCAAGAACGAATCGGCGATACGTATCATATAAATGTGTTTGAGTACTTTTCGATTATAATAATGTTCGAATCAACTCGCTGGGATGATGAGCTAAATGATGACTCTTATGATGATGGTGATTAGTGAAGGTCTATGTTCACCAATGGACTGAGACATTTGGGTGATGGTGTTGAAGTTTTAATTTGATATACAGTCAATAGTTTGATATCTTCTCTAATTTTTTATCTTTATCGTATTTTTTCAATTTCGATTTTCAAATTTTAAATCGCTTTTCGGTCCGTTAAGTGTAATATTTATTTGTACCGTTCATATAATATAGGATTGTGTAGTATCTCCTCGTATTCAACTGTTGTATATTATTTTACTATTAAATTAAAAACTACATTGCAGCCCGATTACAAACATACATAAAAAAATACCAACGAAACGGACTGTGAAATAATATTTGCTGAGCATGATCATTCGTTTCATAATAATAACGGATGATTTAAATAACGAACGATGTTATGATAATTTGATTTTCATTTATCAAAAACCCTTTTGCTTTATTCTTTCGTCTAGAGGACTGATCAAAGGCCTACACAAATTCCCATGCCCACGGAAGCGTACTCCCATACCGGACCACCGTTAAAGGTACAAGAACAAAATATAGGTGAACACAGCCCTAAAGTGGTTTGATTTTAATTGCCCCGGTTGTTGAACGGTACATTTCGGCGGACCAGTTCCCGACGCGGCCGACTGGGTCGTTGATCTTGTTAAAACGCGATTTCATTGTAGCTAATTAACATTGGGTGCTAAGACGATCTTTCGTATACGTAAATTGACTTACATTAAGGGATTTCATTACTTTAATAGGCTCACCACCTATTCCAATATGGGACGTTTCACGTAACTGGTGAAACGTGGGAGTGAACTACACTCCTCTGCCCACCTCTTTGTGATGACACGGGCGTGATGCTACGTGTTACGAATGACATTAATGTTACATAATATCACGCTTGTATTTCCCTGAGGGGATAGGCAGAGGAGTGTAGAGCTTCTACTTAACTATTTTTATGTTATATAATCTTGAAAACAGAAGGAGCGGGGAACTTATTGCCATACGACGGCCACAAATCCAGTCTCCGAGCCACTATTAGCAATTGTTAATTGGCAAAATCGAAGAATATAATAATACGAGTACATACATATATGTAACCGGTTTAACTCACATATGTTTATTCTCGACAACTAACAACAAAACCCAACAATACTTGGAATCGCACCCAGGACCTATTAAGCATTCACGCTTGCAATCATTATATTGCAACTAACCGCAACACTGTTTAATTGACATTATTAAAAAGTTAAAAATACAGAAACCAAATGTTATCTTCCGCACTCTGTCTTTTCCACTTAAGATTAGCGGTAATTAAGGCCCTCTTAACACGGATACTGAATTAATTAAATGTGTTTTTTTTAACTTATTAAGGTTGGTAATAATTTCTTTCCGAGCTATTTCAATATTTTATTTCAATCTGGTTTACGGTTAATCGATATAACGGTATCACGAGTCTGTAACCGTCTTTAGGACCTCGTGATAAGTTTCACCAACGAGGCAATCAACACAGAAATACATACATGTATAAAAATCCTCTACATTGATAGAGGCTCGTAACTCGCCCACCGATCGACCGTCGCCGTGCAAGCGTCGAACAACGTGACGCCAATGTAACCATTGTGCCGTACCGCGAACTGACGTTTCCACTGAACGTCCATTGTTCCCGCCGCGTACGTATTTCCTTTAGCGATGAAGCTGTAAATAAACACGAAATATTGCATGCTGCATGCGGTGTGCAGTCGCCAGATGGCTCAAGATTTAGCTGGATGGCTTAGAATAATGATTTCTGGTATCCATGCATTCGTATATTTTACGGACAGTTCTTATAACGAAATATAATGTATATATTTAAAATTTTACCATGTATAATAAACTCAATCAATGTCAAAACAATCTTAAACGAAATGTATCGGGACTTAATCATAGTTAATTTATTATAATTTTTTGATGTAAAATATCTAATATTCTCTTTACAAATTAATGTAATTTAATCTTTACAAATCTACAGCAGTCATTTTAAACTCTCTTTAATCTTTTTGTGCATTTTTTACGACAGATAAGAAATCTTAATGTCAAATGATTCGGGATTTTGTCTCACAATCGTTTTTAATATTGGTCAACCTACCACCGCTACGGGCATGGTCACAAAAGGCTACCGCACTTTATCAAAATGAGAAATGTGTCTTGCATCTACACAGGTAATTTACAGCGATGCATATATTGTATTATTTGTAATAAGGTAAAATCGCACCTGTAGCCCCGAAGCGGTAGGCAGATTATAATACACTCGCACGTTTCTTCAGTTATATCAGTGACAGATATATTTACGAATATTTGCACTATTTCATTATTAAGTGGTTCGTAGGGATGCATGAAATGAGCCTCCCAGAGCGGCGATTATTTAGGTTTAACGCGAAATAAAAATGTATACTACTTATATTTACTGTATGACAACGTCAATCGTATTCCAACATATAATAGCATTGAATAGATTGCGGTAGAGTTCCAACCACTGGTTAACCAGTAATTATTATTTTTATAAAACAGAATACCACAATAGGCAGGTAACCTAACGTGTAGAACATTTTAGAATTGTTTTTTACATACGTTAATGGTTTTTTCCTCCGATCACTTCAAACACGTATTTCAGATAGACAACCAAACGTAAACGGGATTAATAGTTCTAAACTTTGTTCAGAATTGAAGTATCGCGATAACCACATAATCCATTTAACCGCTACCACCCATCAAACGCAATATCCATTAAGACCGCAAATAAATCAAATGCTCGAATTAAGTATGAAGAACGTCACACTCAGTCGATGTTCACTCATCCAGTTTAAATACCAGAAGTACTTTCGCCTTGAATTCTTTGCCAAGCCATTTTGAGGCTTACCCCGTTGTGGTAAAGCCTTTTGCTTAAT
The DNA here is from genome assembly GCA_018244755.1 of Jemadia pseudognetus. Taxonomy (NCBI): domain Eukaryota; kingdom Metazoa; phylum Arthropoda; class Insecta; order Lepidoptera; family Hesperiidae; genus Jemadia; species Jemadia pseudognetus. The sequence continues at coordinate 10,045 of DWTO01001700.1, forward strand.
TTTCGTGGGGTGTTGAAAAATCGCGAGTATGTCCGCTACCGTGACGCGGGATACAATTATCGATAGAAAGTCGCACATCACTATCCGCTACAGTGGATTATTGTATGCGTTTATTATCGACATAGTAACGAGCGTTTTTCATAAATGGAACATACGTAACTACTTTTTCTATTAGGATGTTTAAAACATATGCGCGTAAATTTTCATAAATTGTATATAAATAAATATCTTCGAACGATTTCAGCTTCGTTCATCTGAAAACATGATGAAACTTTCAGAAACATCTCGGATGGTACATAGTCTCTGACTAGACTAAGTTTTCTCCGCCGTATTGAAATTTATGCCCCAAATAGACCTACTCCTGAACCTCGAGAATGTGTGTATGTGTGCGTGTCTATACATTACAAACGTTATAAAAATATTTGTCCAGCAAATATACACGATCAAAATCTCTTAAACGGCATTTCAGTTGCGATATCTGCCAACCCTACTTTAAGGCTACGAATCCCGAAACAGGATTGCGGTACTGAACAACAATACCTAACCCTACCCTAAACAATAGCAGTATGTTTTTAAGTGCTGCGATATTGGCCCGAATGATTGAATACTCAGTGGATGCGCAAACTGCGCAGTCATGCGCTCAATTATAGCAACGAGAACGGACACTTGAAGCCAAGCGACGGCTTAGGGTTGGCAAGGTTACAAAATAGGTACATGAGAGGTTGCATCTCAGTCACCGCTGCAGGATTTAAAGTAACTCTATGATAATTATAACAGTACATACGTATACATACCTACATATATATACCTACATATATATACCTACATATATATGTGCATATATGGTGTGTACCTAATTGGGTGAGTATCAATGAAACTGCAGAACCCGATATACGTGTGTTTATTTAGGTGCACAAATTGATACTGATCAAACACATACAATTCATAATATAAATACATACAATGTAGGCACACGTTCAGTGGAAGTGTCCATCGCACTTGGTCTACGCTTATACATATTTCGGACCTCAATATTAAGAGCTAGTGGATTTAATGCGGTGTCCACGCTGTGAAAACTTGCGAATGTAAATGCTGCCATTTAATTTTGTTTTTCCTACCCATATATCGGTCCACTGTTCGGACACGGGGCTTACACACATAATGCACTTCTATATACACACATACCTTAGTGAACGGTAGTATTGAATAACGTCGGGCGATGCGGCGACAGGCGACGCGCGCGCCAACCTGCACCCGTGGCTGGCGGCGCTGCACGCGCTGTGGGCGCGCGAGCACAACCGGCTGGCGCGCGCGCTGGCCGTGCTCAACCCGGCCTGGGGCTCCGACCGGCTGTACCACGAGGCGCGGCGCGTCGTGCTGGCGCAGCTGCAGCACATCACCTACCGCCACTGGCTGCCGGCGCTCACGGGTGAGTGCCGTGCGGGCGAGCTGCCGCCTGAGCGGGCCAGGCGCGGCAGTCAGCTTCAGTAACCACTGCACCGACGGCTCTCAATACTTATATTTGTTATAAGTCGTAAATTTTTAGAAGATTGTCGTTCACCACCTATTCCATAATGGGACGTAAACGTAACGGGTTACACGTGGGAGTGTTCCGCATTCCTCTGCCTACCTCTTCGGGGATTACAGGCGTGAAGTTACGTTCATTGTCGTTTTTTTGTAATATTTTGATATTTCAGTTTAGTGTTCCTTTACTAGTATAGTTTAATTGCGTGATATTTCTCATTGTTTGTACTGCTTGTGAGTAGTTGTAGAGTGTTTTTTTGTACCTATTATTTCGTTACCTGTTTATTGTGCAGTGTTACATAAAATAATACGTCACTATTCAATAAATAGTAAGGGCGCTTTCAAACCAGTTTATTTTAGGTACATCGTACGTTGGCTTTTGTATACGCGCGTTGCACTTCGCACTTCACTAAGTCAAAGAGAGCGGGCGCGCGTTCCGCTGTAGGAATAGGGGTCTCCTCTCAGAATGACGAAGTGAAGGCCACAGTGTGCCGCGCTCGCCAAGTGCACGTTGGCAAATTTCACACACCGTAGAGAACAATTTTTTTAGAACTCTAAGGTGTGCAGGTTTCTTTACGATGTTTTCTTTCACCGTTATAACGAATGATATTTAATCTTTAAATGCACATTTTTCTAAAGAGGTACCCGCTAGGATTTGATCCCGGGCTCCCGTCGTCACGCGGGCGTCACGCGGGCGTCACGCGCGCGGTTCAAATGCGTGCGACGACATTTTGCTACCGTACTAGATGTGACATGATTATTGCACATGTAGAGTCACGTTGTGACAACGCAGATCGACCATTGAGTAGTAAAATACCTAACTAATACTTGACAATAATCATCTTCAGTTTATAAGCGCTCCAAGGCGTTGGGTAGTTCCAGTCATGTAGGGATTGGTGCCGTTCTGCTTCATGAAATATAATTGAATAACGTATATTATGCATAAACAGTCCAGCTTAAATAGAGCTCGCCTAAGTACTATAAGTCCCGTTCACATTTGATCGATTTACATCACATATTTGGTTTGGAAAGCGCGGCGGACGGAATACGTATTATGATTTATGATAGTCGTATTGAGATCGCTGCTTCGTAACGTTCGCAGGCAAAACGTTCGAGGAGCTGTTCGACGGCCACGACAGCGGCTACAACCCCGACGTGGAGCCGACCGTCACCAACGCGTTCGCCACGGCCGCCTTCCACTTCGTGAGCAGCCAGCTGGAGCAGGACGTGCAGCTGCTGGACGAGGCGCTCAACGTCACCACGCAGCGCCTCGCGCAGGCCTACTTCAACCCGGCCGTGCTGGCGCGCCGCGGCGGGCTGGACGCGCTGCTGCGGGGCATGCTGCACCAGCGGAGCCAGCGCGTCGACTTCAACTACGACGACGATGTGAGTTCTTATTCACACGTATATACACGTGTGATTCGATTCCACCGAGAACACACTCGCGGTTAGTCGTTAACTCCCATTTATAACATACGTCACAAAATTGCCCTTTTTAAAAAAAATCTGCTAACGACGTATACCTGGTATCATCGTTTCATTTCGTTTCGCTCTGTCTCCTAGGCGCACGAGCAGGTGATACTAAATCGGGCCTTATTATTAATCATCTCGATTGTTTAGAAATGTAGAGTTCTTCACTATTCAGCTTAACTGTTCACGTTCGCGAACTAATGATAATAATTGTTTATTTCAGTAACGTACATTTTATATTTGATAATTAGTAGGCTGTTTGTGTAAGTGCGCTATACCTGTAATAAAACACTCTGCTCATTCAAGTATTAACACGTCAACTTGTTGTTAGGACAAACATACTCCAATCAATATTCTTAGGTGTATCTATATGACGACTTTGAGTACTTCCCAATGACTCCAACCGTCTTTCACACGTTAAGCAGCAAAAATATTAATCTATAATCAATTTAATTTATATATTTGGATCCGTTACTGCTGCATTCGCTTGCAACAGCTGACATTGCGAACAGCTCATGTGCGTCGCAACGCACGTCACTATTTTTAGTACAGACGTTGCAGTACAAACAATAGCTAACATTGCATTATGATAATTGATAAGGCACACTAACTGTATCCCGAGGCGCACTCGCACATGCGAGCACGCGGCCCTGCCTCGTGCCGGCGCTGCAGCGTGCTGCATCACGGCTACTTCCTCATTCTTGTCTTAAATCTTTTACCGTAGGTACGCTTCCTTGAATATCGCAGTTCAAACACGTGTGCATCTGGATTGAGGGCCGATTTTTTTTTCTTGGCGTAGCGAATTGAAATTTAAAGGGGATTTAGTTAAAATTAGTTAAAACTTAAAGCAAGCACTCATAAATTTCTTAAACGTTAATTAAAGATGTTATAGCAAATGTTTTGGGCCCTCAATTCAGATGCCTACAGAACGTGGCATGGTATAAATCTTAGAAAGTACTACCTCTGTCTCAATAATTTGTATTTCAGAATTTAGTTAAGAATTTCCTAAACCGATTTTTGTCATTCTCAACTGGCTAGATAATAACATTACAGATCTATCACAGTTTTACTTGGGCCCTCAATCCAGACGTTTATGAACTGAGGGCCCAGGCGAAACATGGGCAATTGATGTAATCTCAACACTATATGTTATTCTAATGTATAACCTATATTACTGTAAAGTTTCATCCAAATCAGTCCAGTAGTTTGTTCGTAAACAGTAACAAACATACATTCATCTTCACAAACTCACATTTATAATGTTAGTAGGACAGCGCAAACAGTTCCGATGTTAATTAAAAGTTATTTAAATTGTTTAAAATTAAAAGTTGTTTAATTAAAAGTTCTGATGTTGTTTAATTAAAAGTACACACTGAATGTCATATAACTTGGCTGTTCTGCTTGTTTTTAATTTCTTTGTTTGTAAATAACTACAACATAGTTGGTCATAATTTGCTACTTATTACTCTCCAATGAGGCTCCGAATAGTCCAAATTCGTGTGCGCCCAGGGGCCTCGGCTTGCCCTGCCACTGATCGCAACTCGGCCGATGTATCGAGCACAAGTATGGAATTCGTCAGTACCCTCAGGGGCCACATGGACGGACGCTTAGTAGAAATGAGATGTTAGGCCTCGCCAGCTCGTCGCCGGGCGTAGTATCTAGATGAGTGGATAACGAGCCTATTGCCGTACACCGAATACATATCGAGTCGCCGAGCTACCTACTACCGCACTACCTACTATGAAATCTATGTTACAAAAAGCCAATAATGCCCGAGCCGGCTATTAAAATAGTCCAAAATAATGATACAGTACTTGGAAAAGTGACACAATACCGATACAAGACCACCGGCGAACATTGTAATAGCGCTCACGTGCTACGCGTGTTGCGCACAAACACCGCGTGCACGGTGCACGGCGCGCGGCGCCCTCCGCCCTCCGCCGTCCTGCGGTTCAATATAAATCAATTTTAAGTAATTGTCTGCTTGCTCAAGGTCGCATACATTCATCACTTTTGCACCATATTTTATTAGGCAAGTCACTTCCCTCCTTTAATTCGTCACCTTGAAGTGATATTAAATGTTTCTGAGCGAGGTGGCTTTATTTATAGCTGTCACCACAAGCGTGACTTTGCGACTACAAGCGGTTCCGGTTAGCATTGTTCTTCGATAAGCAACGTTTGTTTAGCCTTCAGCATGATGCATTGTATCGCACGGTTTGCGCCAACCGACGTTTAATTCATCTCTTTTAAACATTCTATTAACTATCGCTGCTGTAAACATTTGTAGTAATTGAATTTTGACAAAAGAAAGCACTGTCTCTCGTTGAAAAACGAAGAGAACAAAATTTATTTACCGAAGTGTGTCCGCCTTCGCTACACTGTATTTTTAAAAGCTTTTAAATTTTACGTTTTTAATATTTATTTAACTTTACTTGTATGTTTGTTTGTATGTAGGGTGGAATCTTGCAAGTTAAATTTGACCCACTTCCCGATGTCCGATTGAGCTGAAATTTTACATACTGGT
>DWTO01001701.1:0-15561 GCA_018244755.1 Jemadia pseudognetus
CCGTATTTCTTACGAGTCTATTTGGGTGACAGGACGAGGGGTAAACTACATACAATATACATATAATTATACAGCTAGATGCAGCAATCAAAAAGGCTAGAACCAGGTCCAGTGGACTTATAAAGGTTGATGCCATTTAATTTTTTAGTAACTGAAATAATCTTAAACCTTACCTATTACAGTTAGACGTATCTGGAAGTTTCGTGTGGGAGAGTTCTTGAAGTCCACCCGACATCGGTACACGCCCTCGTCGTCCAGCTGCACCGAGCTGAGCGTGAGCGCGGCCGGCCGCGCCACGGTCGCGAAGTACGCTCGGGGACCAAACGCCCCGGGGTCTGACCACTGGAGCGCTTTGTTGAATGATCGTCCTCGTACGTCGAAACTAAAACAAGATCGCTTATTATGACATCGTCACGCCACGCTCCTTATGCGGTAAGCAGAGAGCATGGTGTGCCAAATACATCTATTCGCAAGAATAGATGTATTTGGTAATGTAACGTTAGGTGCAAACCTAACGTTCTTTTTCTAAATTCATTTGGGAAACATTTCTTCTAGCAAAATACATATTTTTACGCCAGGTACTTTACGGGTTAGGAAGAGGGCACATAATGGCAAATATCTCTATCCGTATTGACCTGCCGTGCTTTTTCCACGTTCATGATATAGAGGACCCATCATATACGAGTATGTACGTCCATTCCTCGAGCACCAAAATGGAGTGATGTCAGCGGCACTGCTCCAAAGGAGTAGACCGTATGATATGATGCTATGAAAGTAGCTGAAATAAACTAAACACGTGGTGTCAACATCGGTCAGTTAACGAATCTTCATAACAGCATAAGTAAGTCAAACCAGGGTACCAGGTACCGGGTAACGACCTCATTTCGACCGCATTTATTGTACTTTCATCATCTCTCTTACGTATTCAGCTCTCGCTTCCATAAAGTAGTGCTAAAGTAAGCAGGGAGATGTATACAGCTAACCGAGCCCTGGCTTAGACGGTGGAAACTCAACAGCTAACTCAATGTTTCATTCGCGCTATTTCCTGCACTCACTCATCTCCCTATGCTAGCGGTGTACCGGCAATGCTTACTGAAATTACATCCAAGATATACAATCCCATTCGCTTGTTCCTGTACTGCACCATAAACGACTACTTTTGCAGGTTTCTTTGAAATTTATAACATACATATATTGTTCAATTATTTTTATAAAACATCAATACACAATGCACTTAAGTAATAAATATCTACTTTAATTCAACATATAAATATCTATTGAGTTAAATATGTATGTAATATTTTTGGTTTTACACAATTTAAACAATTTTAATATTTTTGGTTTTGTACTGGCAATGTTTTTTCTCTCTTCCGTGCTGCCTTGTACGAGATACGTGTGCTCCCATCCGATAATTAAATTAAATAAAGTATCTAGCAAACGTTTAAACAGCATTTTAATTATACACGCTGTGAGGTGGTTCTTCGAACTTCATATATGTATTTAATGAATAGTGAACTGTTTTCCTCGTGTTTTGTGGCGATTCCGTATAAAGTGCCGGTTGTTCGCGAGTCCATTTAATCTTGTCGCCGAGCGACCCCTTACGAGAGCGCGAACGTCCAGAAGCTAAGAGTATATCTATATATCTAATATATATCTATATATCTAATATATATATATATATATATAAGCTAAGAGAAATATCAATAAAATAATTTACAATACTAACTGAAACACCCCACAGGTCAGCCGTTTTTTTAATATTAAGTGATTTAAAAGCAATAGTGATATCGTAATAATTCCCAGAATTCCATAACGGTTTTGTTTTTAAAAACAAAACCGTTATAAAATTCTGGGACTTTATCTGTAATTAGTGTATGTAACAATGTGACCGTCAATGGTTATTTTCAAGTAAGAATATTTCTTTTAGTTCTCTCAGTCTCGGCATTGATAACCTTTTAAGTGTCTTTAATTTTATTACTGCTATTTCTGATTTTGAAAAATTTAAATGGTTAATTGGTCTGATTAAAAATATTGAATGTTTTTTCTATCAGTTTCAGAATATCTGTATTAAACAACATTTAGGTAAGATGTATGACGATGGAAATGAGTTGACCATGATAATAGTAATTATCAATTTATATCAATTTTATTAATAAAGCCAACAGCCATAGTAGAAAATTATAAAATTCCGTCAGATTTTGTTTTACGGAAAGAACTTATTTTCCGAACATTTAGTTGACTTAGACATTTACGAAAATGACTAATTATTAAGTTTACGTCTAAGGGGTATGAATCAGGAATTAAGGTCGATAGTTACAAGCGTAAGACGTCTAACACCTAAGATTAAATCACTTATCAAAATTATCTCATAACTTCCTTTGATTGTTATAAATTTTACCTTCAAATGACAACAGCCAGGCGTGGATAACACAATTATAAATCCCATTCCACTTTAATAAAAATGCGTAAATTGCCACATGGTCCGCGCCTTAATTCATTTTCTGGGCCCAAAAAAACTGTCAAATTCTAGAATAAAATAAGGAAGCGCCGGTGAAGTTTTTCAATTTCCGGAGCAGGCTACGTTTTCTCAATTTTCCAACCTCCGTCCTAATTTATACAGCAAGAAGCTTTGAGAGAGATGATTTGATTGTACACCCTGCTGTTCTCAGGTAAATTTAACAATTTAAGTACGCTTTTTATGACGGCATTATCCCCGCAAAGCGTTCGCTCTCTCCCATTATTGCCATCCAGATACTTATAATTGCGATTCCTCGTTATCGTTGCCTCAGTAAACAGTTGCCTTCAGGTGATTTAAATTCTCCAACAGCGCACCGAATTATATCTCATTTGGCCTCTTTCTGAAGGATTTACGATGACTTAACTCAATCTTCTTTTCGGAAATCTTGTTATGTTGTAACACGTTTGCTAATCATCTGGATAAATAGATTACTTTCGTAATTTTTATTTCAAAATCTTATTTCGCACTCTATACAAAGATTTTGCAATTATGTCTGCTCGTTGCTTACCCTACTCTCAAAAGCAAATACAAATAATCCTGTATAAACTAATCGTTACAAGGTAGGTAGAAAAGTGTAATACACTCACACGTTTCACCTGTTACCTTTACGTCCCAATATGGAACAGGTGGTAGGCCTATTACCCTACACTTGGCATATATCCAGACTCCGAGCCGTTACTAGAAACTCTGAATTTAGAAAAATCAGGATTTGAACCCAAGACCTCTCCAACCTACATGACCCACGAAGCAGTACGTCCTAGATGTAGCAAAACACCTAAGACCCAAGCTATCTGCATCCGACCGGCTACAATACTATTCATTTTAGTATTAAGACCTAGTAACTTAAAACTGATTACAACGTGAATCGCTCCATGTAAAAATAAAATTGAAATAGTTAACTGTGAAGCTTAGTGTTAAATGTATTATTTATTATCTTTAGACTGCCTCGTTGGTCTTATTGATTGCAAGCGCGACTGGCGATAAGGATGTCCTGGATTCAAATCCTGGTTCAGGCACTATCAGATTTAGATTTTCTTGTAGTGGCTTGGAGTCTGGAAATGTGCCCGGTGTATGGCAATAAGCTCACCACCTATTCCATAGTGGAACGTAAACGTAAATGGTAAAAAGTAAGAATATACTATTCCTGCTATTCTGCCTGCCTCTTCAGGGATTACAGGCGTGAAGTTACGTTTATCTGTATGTATCATAGTTTTAAAGTAAATAATGATTTTATGTCATTCTAAAAGCAAAAAAGCATCGTAAGAAAATATGAAATGTAATTGTACGATTGTAATTTATAAAACTCTTGAGCGAACGAAATAAAAAAGAATTCAACGTTATCTAGCAATTTTTCTGCTTCATCAATGGTACTTTATTGTAAAAATAACCATCCTTATTATGTTTGACATCAGCTCTGATAGAAATTGTTTCCAATGAAAGAAATAAGGTTCCTTTCTCCGTATTTGCAAAGACACGGCAGCGTCTCAGTATTCCGCTCATTTTCTCGACTGCAGCTAAATGGATTACTGTCAGTTTTTCAAACTCGTATTGAACAATGTTTCTCTTAACGCGGACAAAAAAATTGCTTGTTACTGTTGTGTAAGTTGAATAAAGTGCATATATATCTAAATTTATTTTCATACTAGGTATTTATATAGGATTTCCGATATAAACAAGCAACAGAAGATACAAGACGATAGCAGAACCCGTTTTAGCTGATAATGATGAGGATTATAAAGCGTTTTGAACTAAACATATAACTCTATAGAGGCTTCATGAATCAATATTTTTGAAATATTAGTCTTATTTCACTTTGAATACATGGCCTTGGATTTTAGCTTGCATAGAAGTAAAATGCGTCGTAAATATTGGCTTGTCGTAAAACAATTTTATCGTTTTTTCTGTTCTGTTAATTTACATTATATATTAGCATAGAATTATGTAACGAGTAAAGAAAGGTTAATTGGCATAGGTAACATTTTGTTGGTCGTAAGACTTAAACCTCACAGTCCATGTGAATAAGTTAAATAATGTAGCACGTATTGTCCGCGGAGAACGAGAGCAGATGACATAAATAGTTTTGAGTCTATTTTGATTCCTCAATGACCGCTAGCCGTTATTACATCTCACTTCGGAGTATAAATCTTTTACTGACATTATTTTTTATAAGTGACTAATAACTATACATAGCGTAACATCACGCCTGTTATCCCCTAAGAGGTAGACATTGGACCGTGGAACACTAATTATGTTTACGTCTCATCATGGATAAATTTTTAACACTTTAACTTTAAGTTAAAAAGTTTAACTGGAAAGCTTAAAATTTTTCAAGATCATCAAATTCAGCCTGTCTCAAACCACTGATCTACCCAAGCCTCTACTAGGCCTAAGATTATTTTACCATAGTAGACAGGTAAAAGTTACTAAACAGATTTTATAGGACGGCTTGACTTACGTTTGTTTTTTTCTGAGCGACCGGACTAGTTTCGTACCTACACGGGGTGCTTCTTGGAGAGCTCCCGCCGATTGCGGCGAGTCGCGACGTTACTGTGACACAGCGACGTGAGTCAAGCCGGCCGATACACAATAATGTGTAACCCTCGTGTCACATTTAACAATAAAACAAATTGTATAGGTTACATTATCATCAGCCTTTACTCTTTCCGTTATATCTGTCATTGTTATATATTATACCATACAATAATTCTTATAAGGAGTCCAGGAAAAAGAAATACCGTTTATGTCGCAATCGCCGAGAATATTTCGGTCTGACGCAAAGTGTGTTTCAATGTAAGCATGTTTTGTAAGTGGGTTTCATTTCTTAACACTAATTGGATCGGTGGCACTCGGCTTCCGTTCATCCGTTTAGGGCGGCAACGGTTCATTAGACCGTCTTAAGAGTATTAATTGAATACGCATTGAAGTTACTTTCAAACTTCATAAGAATTCTGATGAAATTCAATTTGTGCCGAGTTTCGCAGAGACGTGAAAAATGGTCGAGAGAGATGTAAAAAAATGAGTACTCGTATAATAAATTAAGTCCTTTTGCTACATTGGAATTAGGTGCTATAAAATGCGTACTAAATGTGAACGATTAATTTCAAGAGAAAAACTTATCCTAGGGTTAATTTCAAATTCTTTAATTCGGAATGTATAGATCTACAGTTGCTCTACATAGAGGATAGAGCCCCGAATGTCGAATATCAACTATCCCATATAAAGAGACACTATGAATGTACAGGTGCGTTTAAATGTAATTATTTTAAGAAATCCTTTTCAACGGAATAAATGTATACACCACAGCTCAAGAAATACGTTAAAAGTCAAAATATATAAATTATCATTTTTCCGACTTTCTTTTCATATTTTTCCTGAAGCACATTAAGATAATAACATCCCGCTAGTAAATTGAACAAATTATTATTTTATAATTAACAATAAATTCAAAATGGTTTTTTCTTGAAAGCACTTGCATTTCTCATGATAACTTTCATTATTAATACATAGAACGCCAATAATACTTAATGAAAATAAATAAACGTAATATCACGCCCGTAATCCCCGAAAAGGTAAGCAGAAGAAAGTATTACAGTCCCACGTTTCACCAGTTACGTTTACGTCCCATTATGGAATAGGTGGCGAGCATTTGGCCATACACCGGACACATATTCAGACTCCGAGCCTCTACTAGACAAAGTTAAACAACTTCAAGAGTTCCCGAACCGTAATTTGAACCCAGGACCTCTGGATCTGCAGTCGCGCTTGCAACCAACACGACTAATTAAAATAATAAATATAATAACGAGGCAATTAAAATAAATAAACAAAAAAGTACTTTATGTTACTTAATTGTCGTCTAGAATAATAATATTTTATATGCCATGTAAAGTTATTAGATTAGCCGTTTTGCTGTCACTAATCAGTTGTTGTCATAGAGAAATACTGAGATACTCGTATCCTTAAGAGTTAAGAGTTCGCCATTTATGTTGCCGGATTAAGTACAAAAATTCTTAATCCATCCAACTGCACAGAGAAATAAGACAAGAAGAAGGTATTTCCGCGATATAGTTCACAGCTGGTATTGAAAGGCATGGTCATAAACAAAAACAATGATATCGTATCATTTTTCCGCTTCATAAATACCGCAACCTGCCCGGATCAGGTCTAGTTGATACAGACGTTGTTGTCATAATCATTATCATCAATTCTTTTTTGGATACGGATCTTCTCTAAGAATGAAAAGAGATAACGCCACAGTCTGCCGGATTGACAATTCCACACGCAATAGTCAATATTATGGATGACACAGCAACTGATATTTAATCTTAAAACGCATTTTATTTTGTAAAGAGCTCCGCGCCTGCTTAAATCCCAGGGCCTTTGGAATGGGTGACTAAGGAAGGACTTGCGTTGTCCGTCTATCCATCATTGTTAACTCAATGGCTTTAAAATTTCTCACGAAAATATTATTATACAGAACATTATCAAAACGTACCTATAAATAGGCTTTCCTCCGCTTTTTCGAAACCAAAGAACCATGTACACGCGATCCTCGTTAGCGTCGGGTGTGACGTCACAAGGCAGCGACGCCGTGCGCCCCAGCACGGCGTCCACGTCGACGGTCGACACTGAAACAAGAGAAGATCGTTAATTATTTACGAAACTGCATTACAAAGGCCAGTCATTTTAGTAGTAACAATTTTTAAATATTTCATGATTGGTGAGGATAAAGATGGTTAACGAAACTTTTTTCAATTATGTGATGTGTAATAAATAATTAATGACACAGTATATTTTATTTTACGTATAGTAACAATGTCTTCTATTTTACTGGCTGTTACGCATAAACTAAGTGTATGTAGCGAATAGAAACACATACCTACATATACTCACGCCAGGGCCCTCACAGGGTAGACAAAGAGCAACGAGTACCTAATATCTCTATCCTACAGCTGACTCCCCATCAGCCAGTACAAATCGACTTGGCTTTTGTGAAGAATGCCTACTATCGACATCTGCTTCTGCCTACCAGTGCCTACCGACTTTTCTTGCCTGACCGCCTGTGACGCGTCAGTACCTCGCTGTTACATCATCATAGCGAGGGAGCTTGTTAACTTCTGCGGGTTACACAACGGTGTGCTAGTTCTGCATTTGGATGTAATTAAGTATGAACCGTGTTTTTGCATTTTTAATGTTAAGTGGGATGATGAAAGAGTGCCTCCACTTCGCCTATGTAAATATTTTTTAATTTCCGTATCAAAGATACCGAATCACATTGCTAGGAACTGCAAACTGACACTCCGAAGCACATTTACGAGTATGACCTGATATTAAAATGAAATAAACTCTGAAAGGTTCAGTAAATCCAGAACACTCGCTGGTGTGTTTTGTGAAAAATATGACTGGAAGTGGTTACGCAGTTTGTTTTAGAACCGCACCGAAACCGAATAATTATTCAATGTGCGGTTAGCTCCATCATATTTTATCGTACACTGTAACGGCCAATGTTGGCTCAATTACAAAATTAATAAAAAAAAAATCATAAAAAATGTACGCGGCATAGCTTTGTACAACTATTTTTATATAACAAATGTGAAAGAGAATTATCTATATTTTGGGATATGGATTAATTATAATATGTATCATTATGATAAACATTAAGTAATATAAGATGTATTCAAGAAGAAAGGTTCAAACATCAATATTCTTTTACAGAGCATTGCTAGTGTTTATTACTAAGTAGGGCAGTCTCTATTAGATTATAAGTGAATCTACATACAATGACAATCCTACCGTTTTGTTCATTATGCAATTCGCTCAGTATAAAAATCGTATTACTTGTATAGACCACATTTACTTGTATAGAACACTAAATAACGTAATTACTTTCACTCCATCTATTTAGTATTTAATAACAACACGAATTTACAATCTTACTCAAGCATATACACACACCTCGGGCGGATATTTTGAACGCGAACTATCTACATTCGAATTTCAAATGTGCGTCAGACTGGATTGCTTTTATTTTACAAAAAGTAAGAAAGATTTTATATATCAACCACATATCTTAAATATACATATAATCCCTTCACGTTTTGAAACGAAACTCTTGCCAACTGTGGGATGAATAACGGGATGGTAGCTGTTATAACCATGACATGATGTTGTAGGTACAATATTAAATTTCCGCAGTAATTTCTTAATCTGCTGGCTAATAATTATATTTGTAAGGATGTACTTATTTGGTATTTGGAAACGAAATAATTGGTATGCCTAGTTTCGAATTCGTAATAATTTCGATTTTCTAATTTCGTAATACGTACTCGTACATCGTAGCGTGTCGCCAAAACGATATAAATCATACATTATAGTTTTATTGCTGCCATTCGACAAGCAGTTCGAACGAGTCTCGAGAGGAGCTCTTATAATTTACAAAATGTAAGAATTCGGGGCGGATATTTTTTTCCTATCTCTCCTCCGTGCGTAGCTTAATGTATCCCTCGGGTAGACGGGAACATCTAGAAAAGTAGGCAGTGCTTATGACCCAGTTACTCCTGTAATAAATCTTTTAAATCCGCTCAGCCATTATAAAGCAATCAAGTCCTTTAAATTTGGTTTCAAACTGAAGTTATTGTCTCATATTAATATTTCAACATCTACAGTTATATTATTATCATTATTTTATTTGGTTTAAATTCATAAATTTTCTACTGATATTGTTCCCCATTCCGCGGGATAGTCCTGAGCCTTAACCTACCCAGCTGTTCAATTTCGCTGTCTCTTCAAAGACTTTCATTGACCAACTCGGGAATGTCGAAAATTTTACATGAACTTTTGAGCAGACAATATTATTATTTAAACAGAAACAACCTGCATTGATTGCGGCACATTAGCCCTAAAGGGTTCATGATTGTTTTCCGCTAGCAGTCACTTATCCATAGGTTGACCGTATTCAACCATTTACGCTGTAGATAGTCGCTGTGTGTAGTCAGTTGAAGTAAAATATGCTACCACCTATGAATCCTCCGCTTATAATATACGTATTTGGTACAAACTAGACCAATTTTTCATATCGTCACGACCCGTACATTGCTTTTAGGCAGAGAGTACCGAGTGTCAATTGTTTCTATACCTACGTGCCATGCTTTGGCACTCATAATTTTTTTCATTCACAAGATGAACAAGCGTGCGGTTTGAAAGACTTCTGATACTCCTATGAGCAATCTATTATCTATTCGATTAAGATATATAAGTCTTAACTACATTTATGTATACTCACATCGAACAATAACATTATTATTCAACAACGCAATAAAAACATATCCGTAACTCACTTTGCGATAAGTAGTTTAGTTTTATGAAAATGCCGTTGCTATGTCCCTATTATTCATTTACATAGGTTCGTTCGACTGAGCTCAGTATCTCGAGAGAGCAATACTCAGACACATTTCAACAAAACTGCCCGAAACCAACATATCTAACGAGGAAACTAGCTATATGATATTTTTTTATATTACAATCATGTTTCTTGTCATCATCATCATCATGTACAAATTATTAAGTAATACTCTGTAAAAGACACTACTGCCATCTAGGCGACAGTGACGCCATCTGGTCAATAGTAACGGAGTCGTTGCCTGCAATAAAAGATGCTCGACTGGGGATGGACCGAGTAACAGTTCAAGTCTACATCGTCTTACAGTTAACCTAATTACTTAACTGAAGTCTACCCTCGGAATAAGGTTAGGATCTAAATTCACGGCGTTGCCCTATTGCTAATTTGAGAACATTCCCTTGTGTGCAGGTTCCTTAACTGTGTATAATTGATATTTTGTATTTAAAACCAATTTGTTAGTGTCTCAGAACTTAAAACGCCCAATGGAAATATTGAAATGTAAGACTGTTCCTCTTTAAACAATTTAAGTGTTCAATAAATGCCTATTTAATATTATGTAATGGGACTAGGGTACGTAAGAAAAAGGAAGATGCCTTTCGAGGATGACATGCTTCGATGGATCGAACATGTAGAGAGTTCGGATATGTTTCTACATGTATAGTCCGGACTCTCTATTACGAAGTCTCTATATATGTATACAGTTCGGATACGTAGAGAGTTCGGAGACGTAATTGTAGAGTCTTCGGACAAGTAGAGAGTTCGAATATCTAAAGTTCGGACATGTAGAGAGTTCGAATATCTAAAGTT
Source organism: Jemadia pseudognetus (assembly GCA_018244755.1). Classification (NCBI taxonomy): domain Eukaryota; kingdom Metazoa; phylum Arthropoda; class Insecta; order Lepidoptera; family Hesperiidae; genus Jemadia; species Jemadia pseudognetus. The sequence continues at coordinate 10,725 of DWTO01001701.1, forward strand.
CGGACATGTAGAGAGTTCGAATATTTAAAGTTTGGACATGTAGAGAGTTCGAATATCTAGAGAGTCCGGACATGTAGAGAGTCCGGACATGTAGAGAGTCCGGACATGTAGAGAGTCCGGACATGTAGAGAGTCCAGACATGTACATAATGTTGACGTATGGAGATGCCGAGGGAGATCAAGGCTCACCTATCTTAACCAAATAGGTCAAGTATTTACTGATAAGAGAGTCAGAAGGATCCGTCAACGGCGTACATGTATAAAGAGAGTGATGGATCTACAAGAAGCACGGCGGGTCTGTGAGAACGGAGATACTTGGTAGTCGTTGCGCGCTGTACACCCCGCTAGAGACCTCATGTGATACTATAACAATAATATTATACAGATATCAAACGTACAACCTCCTTACAGCATATTTCATACGACACAGACACGACTCTTTTTCGTTTTTAATTTAAAGTACTCACATCGTTGTACTCGGTTAACTACCTCATTGATCGTGCTAGTTGCAAAGCGCGACCGCCGATGGAGAGATCCTGAGTTCAAATCCTGGGTACAATTTCACTTTTCTAACTTAGATCTTCTAGTAGCAGCTCGCAATCTCAGAGTCGGAGTCATTGCACAATGCAATTTGCCATTTATAACGTTTTTTGTTGTTATGCCATCATTACGCTGGGTCCTTTAGAGGTAGGTATAGAACACAGAGTATTAAATACATTGTTAATAATCGTTTTACACGGAATAATTAACTCGTTTCTCTGAGGTCGTACAACAGGTACCTTAAACAAGCACGGTATGAGTGAATGAAACGAGGTGCTTACACAAATACCATTTCATATGCGATGTAAAAATTTAAAATAAGCGCTAACATTTCACTTTTTTAATTAGAAATCCTCATTAAGCATAATAGGATAAACTTCAGTGTTTTTATTAATAAATATGTTATTGGAATATACATATTTACTGTTAACAATGAATGTTAAATAACAATAAAAAAATTTTTTTGGCTGTTTATTTGTATTTTCAGGAGTTTATTAAAATTAAAAACAATAGAGTTTGATATTGTTAAACGAATATACTAAAATTGTTATCTAATTTAAGTCATACTTTTAACAACACATTGAACAACCACCGACCGTAGCTAGAGGTCTGATTTGATAAACCTAATTCAAAAGTAACGGACATATAACATTATGACCACCGGCGGCTAGGTCAAGGCTCGGCAAGTCTAAGTTGACGCCCCCCTCTTCCCTTTCCTTCACGAATATTCCCCGCGCATTAAGCCGAGGTTGCCGTTGGATTGTAATATTTTGATATTTTCAACTATCCTCGTTTATAACAAGTACCACGGACGGCTGTAATTACAGAACTGCATTTAAACCTAGACGGTAGTGATGCTGTAGTTAATCAATTTTTACTACGACGGAAAATTGTACCATATCCTACCTCTTGGGAGATTTCGCGTTATGCGAGATTCTTAGCCAAGATGAACCCCTAGGTGGCCAAGCTAATTTATAGGAGAACCTCGGAGCCTTAAGAAGAATGGGTTAGCCCATATACCAGGATAATACGCTACCTTAATAATACAGGGGAACCCAATGTGAATATGATAGTATATGGACCTGTAAGTATTACTGTAGACTAATTGCTACATACATTATTATCTACATCAGTCCGATGAACGCGTTCTGTACTAAAGGGAGTGTTTACCCATAATCGTCACGCTTGGCATGTGGGTTGAATCACAAAGCACGGCTTGCCACATCGGCCGCACTGCTGGCCGGCGGTGGTCAGGACGTTCCGCCGTGCCTAGCTGCTCTACGCTCTACTGAAGAGCCATGATACTTAACACTTAAATATTCGCGAGCAAATATAAAAAGAATGTTATTTTGTAATCTCGGAGTGTTATAATTTCAATTACGTAATTAGACGTCACAGGTTTGTGTACTAACAATTATACAGCTCGCTTGATGTCTGTTCTATGATAGTAGGGTCAGGAAATTTGCATTTAGAATTAATCCTAAAAAGGGACGTTAAAATAAAATTTATTACACCCTAGATAAAAAATAACTGGCAGCATAAGACACTTTTCTACGGTTCATAATAAAATAAGGAAGAAAAAGTAAAGAAAGGAATCCCCCGTGTAATACATTTATTCATTACGGGGGTAATTTAATGAAACGCCGACCGAGAGAGAGCCGGTATCAGCCTCAGTAAACGTAAACGCTTAATTTTCTTTATAATGTTACTACTGCGTTAAAAAATTAACTTCAAACACATTTGTGTAAGGATATATTTACATAAGAATACCACTTCGTATTACCAACATACGAGGTTTGTTTACCGAGAGTGCTCAATGCTCTCTGCTATACTTACAAAGCATAATTTTTGCAGGTGTAGCACGCATCTTTAAAACATCATTTGTATTTGACATTATATTAGGCATTTACGGTGTAGGTACTAAGTACCCGTTATAAAAATACACTTGCATAGTTTCATCTGATGCTTGTGCTCGTAATAATGAAATATTTAAATAAGTCTCCACGTATATTTTTGATAAATTTTATTACGAGACATTAAAAAACACATCACGCAAAGTGAATTTTCTTCTGGCTTAACTACCACCACTTAGTAAACACATTTATCTCAGCTTACTTAATTGGACTACTTCTTTCTCCCTCTTTCTCTACACGCTATCTGTAAGTATATGTTTCCAAAATAATCCGTGAAAATGAAATCCGATTTGGCTTGGAAACTAGTAAAAATGTTTGTTCAATTATGTTTTTTGAGATTGACCGAATTCTTTACATTAAAATCAAATATGATCATCGTCATTTTACAGATCGGCTCATTACTAATCCGTTAATAATGAAGTGGCGTTTAGCGTATGAGTATTCATAAAGGTATGGTGTCAATTCGTGTTACGACTCGTAACCCTAATACCGCATGAAAGTATTAGCTCGCTTTTAAATACGAGCACGAATTGGATCGGATTATTTTTTTATATTTACATCTTTCTATTTTAGTAGGTACCTACTGATACAATAGGGTCATTATTATCAACGCCTTTCTCGTGTCGTTATTGCACACGGGAGTGAAGCATTCGGGCTGTGTCTATTACACAGGACAAGTCCTAGTTGGCACGTTACATACGCCTCACAGGACAATAAGCGTATGCGGTACGAGAAGTACACTATGGAGCCGATCAGGTGTGCGGTATTTCGGAGTCAGTGCTTGTCTTCACCGTTACACCAAGTGACATTGAATCATTATAACGGTACAAACAAACAAAATATACGAGTAGATATGTAACATTTTTATTGACATTAAAATGTAGATCGCTTTAAACATTTATAATTCATGTTTTATGGCCGTATTAAACATTCAGCTTGTTAAAATATATTAATGATATCACAAGTGACTAATTTACATCTATTACTTGTTTTTGTTTTGTCTGATGGCGGAGCTGGCTTCGTGTCTTCTGTGAAGGCAGCGATGAGTGTAGGGGAAACACGTCAATCTTTATTAGTGTTTATATTCTAGAAGCATTAATGAAAGTAAACACGTCCTGAACCTTTAATCACGTAAGCGTCAATATCCCTTACATCTTTACAGACGAGTTTATTATGATTTTGTTCGAAGAAAATTATAGAAGGAAATTCAAATCTCAAGCATTGTTAACATTTCTGAAAGCATTTTTATGAATATTTATTATTTCACAGACCTTTGTTGGCGGTATTGTTCTCGGGTGCTATTAATATATAATTATCTGAATTATTAAATCCCGACACATTAAATGGCAGCCGGTAATAAATATATTTCCACATAAATATTTTTATATCATTTGTGTATTATGTAATAAACATAGGTATTATTTTGTCATTACGCCAGATACTTTACGATATAGACGGACAGTAGCGAGAGTCAAATATATCTGTCTTTTTAGAGCTGACGTGCTTTTCTGCAATCACCACTCGCTTCATACATGTTCTATTTATATTTACAACACAATAATGTGTGATTGCCTCGCAGGTCGTGTCGGTTGCGAGGGCGACTGCCGATCGCGAGCTCCTGGGTTCAAATCCCGGGTCGGACACTGCTGGATTTTTCTAACGTAGATTTTTTAGTAGTATTCCGGAGTCTGGAAATGTGCCCGGTATATGGCAATAGGCCGACCACCTATTCCGTATTAGGATGTAAACATAACTGGTGAAACGTGAGAGTGTACTGCATTCCTCTGCCTACCTCTTCGGGGATTACAAGCGTGATGTTAGGTACAACACAATAATGCCTCCTATGTTAGTAAAAATCAAAAGTGGTCCGTTTCCTTAAATAATATATTCCATGTTCAGAAAACATATATGAAATTTCGTTGAGCTGTATTCCTTTGCCGACAGAAAGGTGCTTATTACAAAACACGCATAATCCAAACCAAAACTTCAACAGCGGGTTGCGGCAACGAATGTGGCTCGGAACGACTTCGATCACGCGACCACCTTCATTCACTTCAAATACATACCTGAATAATCTATCGTGTATTATCCCAATGAGGTGATAAAGTTTGAGTGCAATAACCATTGCTAAAGTTTATGGATACAATTAAATTTTTTTAAATCGAATGAATCATTAAAACGTGCATATACCTATATATGTTGTTATTATTGTATACAGTATCCAATACATTTAAGTGACATATGTATACATATATAAAAATAATAAATAAGCAATTGAATTATGTAGCAATTTCATCCTTAAAGTTTATTTTAATTATTATTAACCCAGATGTGCCTTTATTTTATAATGTACTGTTAGAATAATATGTTAAAACAGTGAAAGCA
>DWTO01001702.1:0-15557 GCA_018244755.1 Jemadia pseudognetus
CCCGCACTTATTGTGAGTGATAGATAATGGCCTTAATTTTCTCATTCTGGAAAGATACTACTGTTCAGCAGTGGAACGATAGAAGGATCGAACATTAGAGATTATTATTAACTCTCTCGTTATAAGAGCTGAGTCCCAAAGTTAAGGAGTTGATGGTGGCCACGAAAAGAGTTGCGGCACCTAAGAGTTCCACAGCCTTGTTATCTTGTTTGAGATACGAAGAACCGATAGTGAAGTGTACAAAATATTGCAGCTAGACATTGAACGTACTTTTACTATAGTTCAATAAAGAAGTCTGGCAGACATAGCGGGATTTAACTCTAGTTACACGCTTGCTTGGCGTCAGTCTACCTACAATAAAATGAAATTAAAAAACAACGGATATAGTTAATAAATATTTATCTATCGTGTTAACACATTTAGATTAATTCTTATTTTATTAAAATATTCCATACAACTTTCAATTTTCCTCGCTCGATTTCCACTACGGATATAGGAGTTTCTGGTTCATAAAATAAGAATTGAAGACCGGATTTTTGTATCACAGTAGCCTGTTTAATAAGTATGTATCATTTTGATACTCTATGACGTGAACAAGTCTTGTTACCCACTGATGGGCATCACAAAGCTACCCGTAATACCTTTCAGACAAAAATATTGTGGATCAAAAAAGACGCTCTCTGTAATTGTAATGATAGCGTGCTTGGTATACTAATTTAAGTATGTAGTATCTACCACCTTCTGAAGATCAGTAATTAATTATGAATAATTTTATATGTCTAGCAAACAGCAAGTGGGAATCGAAAATAAGTTTCTTTAAACATTGAACAATAAATTTGTGTAATGTTTTGTAAAAAAATATATTGTTAGTTGTCTCTTTTCAGCGGGGTATGTCAAAATACCACATATATGTAGCATGAAATAGCTAGTGGCCAGTGTATGCAGAGCAGGGAGCGGTGCGCGATCACTTGGCGCAGCTCCAGCGCGTCCGCGCTGTACCTACGACTGAACGTCCAATCGATTCACTCACTCGAACTGGTTGTTTTTAGTAAACAAACAATGTATCCATGTGAGAAACCGCGTTTGTCTGTATGTTACAAGGTAGATTGTTTGTTGTATAATCACGCCAATTCTCTTACGGGGTAGTCAGGGAGAATCGAGTATCAAATATCTCTATTGAAACAGAGCTGATATGCTTCAAATGAATGTAAAATTTTTGAACTTTATTCGCTTAGCAATCATTAATTAGACACATTATACTCGTACATGTATAAAATAACACTTAAACGGATATCTTCCTTTACAATCAAATTACAATGAGGTTCAATTAATGGGAGCAATACACACTGATATAAAGTACAATGAACTTTCGAACCAATTAGTATTTATATAGAAACTCGATATTGTTTCGTTTAAGATTGAGACATAACAAATTAGTCCCTCACTGTTAATGTAATTATGCTTCGTATCAAGTTTATTCTCAATTTGTAGCGATAAATATTTTGAATAAATTTACAAAGTAGGTATTAAAGTAAATGTATAAAATACTTACCTAGATAAGAATGCATATAAATGCAAACGTATGTAAAGAATTGAATAGCTTCGATAGATATTAAATATGAAGCAGGAGTGAACGACAATGCACTGTAGGCACTGAGCACACAGGGGACCCTAGTCTCTGTATGCGCGGCTCTCCTCCGCGCTCTAACTTGAATGGCCAACTTTGTCGGTCGGCGGTGAAACTTCGTTTTTCATTTAATTTGACCGAAACGAGTGCAGCTTACAATATTTTCAACGCTTGCAAGTTTCGACTACGCTTTCGTTATAAATTTCATAGTTAGCACCGTTAAGGTAAATTGTGATTTCGCTGCTACGAGCGACTTTCAGCGCCGCTTGTACTTTATCAAGCATTCGATTTTGTTTTTCCCACGGTACAGCGGGAATAGTAGACAGGCATATAAATTGAAAATGCTGTAGTATTTAAAAATAAATCGTATATTTCAAGCGGAAAGATAAGCGAGCGGGTTTTCAATAAACGGGCTTAGCGGTCCGCGTGAGCGCACACCTCGACTCCTGAGCTTGCGTGTGCTGCTAGGGAATGTGTCTCGGTGCCTTTTTACTCGGCTCCGGCTGTTCCGGCAGACGATAAGGCCAGATCTGCGGAAGACAGCGTAGCAGCGAGCAGCAGACGCGATCGATACTGCAACGGGGCCCGCGCCGCCACCCCCTGCCTGCCCGGTACACCCCCAGAGCCGGCGGCTGAAACTTTCGCGATAAGTACGGAACTACCGCGTGGCGTACGCAATGCAATATTGTTAGCCGGTTACGAGTCTCAAACAGCGGATATTAAGGCTACAGAGACTCAGCCGGCCCGTTTCTGCATTGTGCATGAGTTTTAAATGAATATAAAGTTACGGTGCATTGCGTTAATTATATTATTTTCCAGGCGTTACTGATATTAAATGACAATTATCATGCATATGATACATGAGCTGTGGGATATTACATTGCAAAATTTGCTACAAACAAATACGAAGTAACATTCGTATCTCCAAGAAAGTAAATACAGGCACAGTTGTAGAACTGAATATCAAAATGAAATACAATCCTGTTACAATTGTTACATATCTTGCTTAGCGGAGTTTAAAGTTTGACTTTGTTGTTTTCATACAAACTTTATTAATTCAGAAAGGTATAATACAAAGGTTCAGAAAGGTATAAAAGGTATAAATTGATATTTAGTGTCTTAATTTAATCTTACTCATAATAATATAATTTTTAACATACCTCTAATTTTTTTGTATCTGAATTATATGTCGTAATACGCACGATTATACTTGGTACTTGAATATAGGACATTGTATATACATAGGACATTAATCACTTTAACGTACACCCCTATTTCTCCCACTTTTTTCTCTGTTATTCTGTTTGCCATCTGTCCAAAAGGTATTTGGTGCAAATTACTTTAAGCAATTAGACAGCCTATTGTATTAATTGTTTTGTTTTTTAAATGTAGGCTCTAATTTTAATTTATAAGCAAAACTTTTGTAACATAATTGATTAACGTTATTCCCACGTTGCAGTCAGAGTTTAAAGCAATAATTGTGATTTGTTTTCTTATTGTATATAATTATAACTTTAGCTCACTGAGGCCCACTGATGAACATAGGTCTCTGATCTTTTGTTCTACTGGTTCCTTGGGGACCTGGACGGGTCATCCCTACATGTACACTTAATTATTATTAAATGAAAATACACTAACTAAAATTTCATCACATTATTTACCGTTAGTACTTATATGTACGTGTATATTAGTACGTGTAGAGTAGGTACTCTACGTTTTGATTCAATTCGCCGCTTCCGTCTACTCGAAAACGTCCTACACCATACCATGTCATACGAAATCATAAACAATATTTTTTAATCAACTCCGATACATGTGATCCAATCTGATCAAAATTCCTTTCCAACATCCATCAAGGTTTATTCCTGAACTTCTATACCCTTCATTACTTAGCTTTGATGTAGTTTGCTTTTCTTCCGTCTCTCGTGTTCAATACCGAACGCTATTAAAACTATTACTTTTAATTTACTCCTGATTCTTTTGTACCCTATCGCTAATTTCTTTTCATTTCTTGAACTGCACTCGCTCGGGTTGTCCGGAAGAAATCACTGTTCAGTAGGAAGTCAGCCTTTAATACTTTATTGTCATTCATTTGTCTGTAATCTCTCATTCTTTGTACATGTGCAATAATGAGTATTGCCATTCACTAAGAATTACATAGAAAAATAAATAAACTTTTAATTTCTTTTAAGTAGGTAACGTTAGTGACAATAAAATTGTAATGGCTCTAAAGACTCGGGCTGCAGCGGAGGAATATTTGTAGCAACATCGTCTGAGCGCAATTACTAGGCACCGCGCACATTAAGATTGCTTTTAAAAACATTTTAGACTACCTTATTTCGTGAGTGTTTATACTGTAGGTATACAAAACCTTTTATAGGGGAATGGAGGCGAAAAACCCTTAAGCATTGGAATTGTTATGCAACGTGTACCATTTCTGTACTCCATTTTGTAATTACGTGGTTTAGTCTAAAATCGATGCTCCATCAAACGAATACAAAATGATAAATAGAAATGCATACGTGTTTATTTTGAAATAATGGCGAAAATGTTTCATGTATTACTACACAAGAAGGAGCTGCCACGGTTTAAAAAGAGTACTCGTAAGAGCAGTGTTTACAGAAACAACATCTGAGCGATCGCCGGGCGGTAAATATTAATGTAACGTTGAAAACATTTCACCACTGTTTTGCTTTTTTAGTTCTTACAGAAAGATAAATAATACATTCAATTATGTTTCATACAAGCGATAAAAAATTAATTCTCTTGGCGCTCTAAGATTCTTATCTTACTTTGTTTACATAGGTATATATAGTAATGGCAATTTCGTTTTAATATTAATTGTATTTTTATTTTTCCAAAGTATGCTTCGAATAAAGAACGAAGCAGTTATTAATAATAAATTCACTTGTTTATATATTATATACTATACATAATTAAAAATAATAATAAAAGAAATTATTATAAAATATAGTTTGTTTCCCAAAAAAAAAATGAATTGAATGTTACCATAGAAAATGTATTAACATAATTCGTTCAAAAGGAAAAGTAGAATCTAGAAAAAATGGAATAGTCTAGGAAGGCTCGCAATAATACCGCAATAGACCTGAAAATCCCGGACAATATTTGCTGCAATATCAGCGGAACGCAATTACACCGCGCACCGGACATTAGGTTGCACTTAAAAGCCCTTCAGTATAGTACACGTGGTCCGGGAGGTTTTTGTTCACGTGTGTACCTTGCAACCTGTTTACCGTGGCCACTTTAGTACAATGGGAAATTTATTAGACTGTGAAATGAACTGCGCTTATGTATTTCATTTTGGGCTGCCTTTTCTGCAGGTGTATCAGTTTGGCTGCCCATTTCGGCTGTTAAACAGCAACACTCGTTCACCGTTATAGGGACGATATACGCAATTAAATTGAAACGTTTCATTTGGACGAAATATGTCAACTTAATTTTCCTTTGAAAAACAATATTAGCCAGTTGTATAATCATTACCTAAAATATCACATTAATTTATGTTGATATCTATGCGCTCGTATGCTGTGCGAGGGGATCTTTAAAGGATATTCGATGTCTCAATTTTTTCACTCGAGGATCACTGAACGTTAATAGGGAGTTATCGGGATCAAACATGAAGAGCTATTGTCTTCGTCGTTGAAATAAAAGTAATAGCCATTCACATTAAAAGAGTTTTTAGTATAAATTATTTCATATTTTTTCATGTACGCACGCACTAACGTTTCAGAGATCTGTGAAGATATATGTTATGTAAGTATGTATGTAAGTGCTCTCTGCAAACCCTCTCAGAGATAAGGCGTGATGATATAATAATATTTTTTTCTTATATGTTATACATGTAAAGGCACGTAAGAGAACCGAAATGTTTCTAAATTTCTCCGAACGATATTTATCGCAACATCACTCTGACCGCCATTACATGGCGCGCGGCACATTCGGGCTGCTCTAAAATTGTAACATTCCTATAAGTATTTATTGAAATATATTATATTAATAAGTGATTTCGGTAAAACATAGGTAGTTATAATATTATTTTTCCTTAGTTAATAATTCCAATAGGGATTGAATTATATTTTGGAAATCGAGCGCGTAGAAGATCCATGAAGTAAATAATTTTTAAATACAGATTTTTTTCTACCTTATTATTACTAGCAAATGTTCGGCATTTATATCTCTATATATGCGCATATTTCTAAGCTTTTAATTTTTATACACACATAATTTTGAGTTGTACCTACTTATTAAGTAATTACTTATATACCTATCATAGAAATACAACTTCACTTATTTGTTAGATACCAATTAACAGTCAGATACCGCTTATTTACCCGAATTAAACGCACTAGCAATATTAATTATTTATATAAAATATTCCTGACTAGATATTTAATCTTATAGAACAGCGGTTCGCTATCAGAGCAAAGACTAGTAAGATCAGTCGATATTCACGTCGACACAAAGTCGATCAGTCGACACAAAAATACAAGAAAAGCTTAGCAAGCAAAGAAAACAACTACCATATTGTCCTTATCATGTTAATAATGCACCTATTCATACAGTAGAAATATTTTCTCATCCATTTATTATAATGCAGTAAAATTGTAACACCGTATTTTCCTACGATACACTACTGATTTCTAAATAAAGTATGCACAACGATTTGTGGTTCTGTCGTGTGGACGCGCACTAGCGGCTGCAACAGCGGCGTATTGCTGTTCGTGTGTGTCTGCACTGACACTTTCCACATAGTAAACTTCTCATTTAAAAGTTCAAAGACAAAAGACAGCAATCTCTAAAAGGAAACAGGACTTCATAAGAACTTTCACAATTTATTCTTGTAATTAGACCAACAACAAAGCTCCGATGGTCTTGGTAAACCTAAAAAAATAGTCCGCAGCAACATTAGAGAACCGCAATTCTACAGCAGAGCGTCCATTAAGACTGCGTTTAGAGACATTTTAGTGCACCTCGGTTCAAAAGGATTTTATCATTTTAAAGGACTGAAATTCTAGCCGGAGTGACGCAATTAGCGTGTCACTAATATTTATGAGAATTGAGAAATCGATTTGATGCCTAATATTTAATGTTTGCTGTACATTTATTAACTACTACATACATGCATAAATATATATGTATCGTAAGATGTACGTAAATACGTACCATCAGTTTCTCTGGATGATTGAACTTGAATATAATATGGGTCGTGAGCCTATGAAATGTAATTATTAATATCTTGTAAAGATAAAATATTTATAATACACATTTGATATGTGATTGCAATTATGAAAATACAAGATAGAAATATAATTGTGGCAGCATTAAAGCTGTCAAGCTTAAAAACATGTCAGAATACCTTGGTAAGGGATGGTATTTTTGCGCCACATAAAAATTAATGGGGTGAACGAACTTAGACGAACAAGGAAGTAATTTTTTATTTGTGAAACACGCATAAAGCAACTTGATCTATTGCAGAATGTGAATTACTCAACACCGTACAATAGGTTTTATGCTGTGAAATATGAAACATTTTAATCCCTCAGCCACGCTTCCGCCAGCCTCAATCTACGCTTGCCTTAGGCCAAAATATGACAGAAAGTCTAAACAGTAGTCTAAGATACTTTACATGCGCTGAGCAGTCAAAAGTTTTAAATTAACGTTCCAACTAGAGTACGAGTAGGGTGTCAAGTTTCCAAGGATGTTGTTACTAGCCAGTAGTTTTAAAATTAATTGTTATTAAGGGAAATAAGTATTTGAGGGAGATAATAACCCTAGAGATTTTAGAGACCTGATATCCATTTTCTACTTTTAGTCTCTTTTCAAGCACGCATGATAGTTTCGGAAACCTCTGGCTACATCCTCAGATAGGCTACATCCTCAGATATTTGGTAGGTGAATAGGTGAACCTTGCTTTCAACGAAGTCAATCGTATTCATGTAAAATTATTTTCATTTATATAGGAGATCTAGTTTGTTGGACTTTGCGATATTGCGATTGATTGTTTGGAAAAAAAATTGAAAACGTTCTAGAATTCTCTATGACACTGTTGTCCTCGTTTATTATTACGTATACGTTTCGTTCTACGTAATGTTCGAGTTACATAATAAACTTCAAGTAACTGTACAAATTACAGATGCTTGCCAAATTTGTAGCTCAGAATATAACATGGCATATATATAAGTCGTAGAAAATCTTTACATTTCTTTGAACTCTAAGGATTGTTGGCGTCGTAAAGAAATACTTATTCTTGAATACTTCATATTGTACGCAATGCAGCAAAGGGGAGTTTAAAATGATTTGTTTGGCATAATTGCCATATTCGCGTATGGAACTGGTTGGGATGTGACAAATTGCCGTATCCATAGCTTTGCAGCGAAATATGCGCCAGAAGAACATAATGTATTATTATACCGGAAACTTTTTCTTCTTTCTTCAATTTGTTTGTTATGTAAAATTAAAGTTTAATTAGTAAAAGTACAAACAAATAACATTACATATTAAAATTTCATCAAATTGGTTTTTGGAATTATATCTATTTTAGTATGTCAATATATCGCTACGAGTATATCATATAAATATCACCGCATTTTGAGCAACCTTTAAGCAATAGCTTTAGCTTAGGTGGTTGGAGAATTAACCGAAGGTTAAAAACCTCTTGTGCAGTGCCATTTAATCCTTTATCACGAACCTGTACTGAGCATTGTGTGACAGCGTATACTCCGAGCTTCCGGTGTCTGACAAATAATGTACATAACATAGATAGGAGGTCACAAACAAAAAATCCAAAACATTCACCATAAATTACTATGCCACAAACGCAACATCATCTCCACTGTATCTCAACAGGACATAATTAAAATTTGCAAGCTGTGACGGACGCCATTAATTATTTAGTTTGAGCGTCCTTAGCGAGGCGAGTCGACGTGCAATAAATGGGCCGCAACGCCTTATATTCCTTATATTCCGAGGACAGAGTGGGCGCGTGATCGGAATAAGTAACCGACACCAGGGGAAGAGCCCGGTGATCCCAGTCTACATAAAGATTTATACCCATCTGTAACTGAGAGGGCGACGCGACAGTTTTTCCCAATTATAAGGTGGAAGCGTCTCATTTATTAACATCTTGTCAAAGAATCACGATCGCTTCCCATCGTTTACCGTGTGACAAAATGGCTACACTTTTTAAGAGCGTTCGCTCTGTTCCCTTCTTGCGTATTAATCGTATTGTGAGTCGGTTGCTAATGTACTATTCTTTACACCAATGCATTTTCTTTCACGTGCTTTAAATGAAGATGTGTATGTTTGAAATACTCTGTCTAAAGAATCACTTTTTGGTCAATATAATTTGCATGACACTTCTTTGAAATTTATTTTATTACATTGCGTAAGCAGCGTACATAGGAGACGTATAGTACAAACTATTATTTTCATTGTAGTAATTATGACCTCGTCAAAATTCGTTTATGTTATTCAACTATCAAATCTGTTCTATCTTCGTGCAAAATTAAAGTATCTTTGAACAATAACATGTATGTTTCATAATTATATCGTCTCTCGTAATATTCCACTATGACATTTGGTTTTACACGAAAAGCGCAGAGAGTGATTATTTAAAGCCAACAACGCGGTGACCCTCCTAAGGTGTAATACACATCGCAATATCATAGGCGACCGTACGCTAGATATTTAAAAGAAGTGCCTCATCGAGTACATCTATGAAGAAAAAAAATAGGCGGTGGTGATCACTTACCATGAGGTGACCTATCTGCGGGGCTAAATGTATGAAAAATGTCATCATCATTACAGTGCAGGCCAATGTCGAGCAGTGGTTGGACATATGCCTTCCCTGAGGAGTTATGGCTATAATCCCCACGCTGGACATGCAGGTTGGGGATGGCAGACCACAGCTTCTTGCTCCTACCACGCTGCTACCCATAGGCGGTCTGGACATTGAACTGTGGCCAGGCGTCGAATGTTTTCTTGCTCTGCTCCGACACGGATAGTAAAGTGAAGTGAAGTAATATAAAATGCACTATATTGTTATTAATGTAGAGACATTCCCATATGTGACACTTATGAGTCATTATTCTTCCGTATTACTTACGTGTTATAAGACACGTCTCTACCTATAGCTACACACGTACAAACAGCACCGGTTCTTCAACGTTACTGTAAATAAATATTCTATACTTCTAGTGGTTTCCTTTCCGAAATAATACAGTTTCATTAGAACCGTTTTGCAAATAACTTGGATATACGTCTGAGATTAGTTTACCTTTATTCACATGTTTTCAAAACAATTAAAAACATGTTCCCTATCGTATTTGTAACTGGCAGGCTATTTAAAGTATGCTGTGGTGAAGTTGCCTTCTGACTCCGACTAGCTTTTAAGGCATTCTTTATGCGACTGACAGGCTGCTTAGAAAGTAGTTGCAATTGGATACGACTCCGGAGTTTTGTAAATGTAAAATTCCGGATATTAATATTTTTACTGACAATAAAATAAATCGTAATATGTAACTATTATATACAAACATAATATCACGCTTGTATTGTCCCGAAGTGGTAGCCAGCGAGAAGTTACTACACTCCCACATTTAATGAGTTACATTTACATTTATGTCCTACTCATTAGGTGGTGAGCCCATAGCTATGGCACCTATACAGACTCCAAGCCACTAGTAGAAACACTGGAAAATTCAATAGTGCTCGATCCGGAATTTGGATCCAGGACCTCTCGATCGGCAGTCGCGCTTACAACCAACACGACCACAGGCTGTCAAGTTAAAAAAAACAATAATACCTAGCCTGACTTGGGGATCGAACCCGGGACGTCTTGATTAGCAGTCGCGTTTGCAGATATTAAACCAACGAGGCAATTAACATGAGAAACAATATAAACATTGCTGTCTTGCGTCTGCAAATCATAAAGTATTAATGAAGTTGGGCATCGCGATGCGTGCTTGTGGGGACGGCCGTTATTTGAACATTCTACTTACGAGCTTGCCGTATTGCAATCGGCCTTAGTTCACACAAGTTCAGTTCGGTAGCTCGGATAAGGTTGAAAAAACGACTCGATATAAATACTGTAATATTCATTTTAGAACCTTTTCCCCCGAAACATAAAAATTACATACCCTAATTTTTTGGCTTTGATTTAAAATTGTAATGCAAACTTTTATACAACTTATCGTTGTTAACATCCATCACATCCACACATAAAACAAAATTATATACATAGAATAACACTTATAGATACAAAAAAAATGATTATTGGCACATTTGCATTCTGTTTTCGTTGACACAATTCTACTGCAGCGGACGTAATTACCTCATGTGACCTTCACGACATTTGAAAAGCAATCTTATCACATTAAAGAGTCCTAAAAAACAAGTCGGTATTTATGGATTTTTTATTGCATCATTTTTCAAATATCAATTTCGGCATATTTTCATAAGATGTTCGTTTTTTTTTCACTGGGTTTTTGTATTCTGTCGGAATTAAACCTAATGGGGCATAATAAATCGACACGGTGTTATCCCGCGCTACATGTCTTGTATGGTGGGGGGACTCGCATTGTGTATTCCGTCCGCACATGGTATACTTCGTGAAAATGAGATGTGGCTGAAATGCATAGCTATGAAAAATATTTAATGTGTTTTGCTAACTCTTAAAAATATATTCCTTTAATCGAACACTTCCTCATACCGACATATTTGCAAAGTATAGAGCGAATAAAAAATACTATGCTGAAGTTTTGTGATCATGAATTAGTCTTTGGTTTTTTAACCAACTTATGAATTTTAAACTACTTATGAATTTTCTGTTTACCTATTTAGCATATTTGTGAATAACTTTGTTCATTTGGTTTCAAGATAATAACAGTGATTAAAATTCTATAACGGAAATAATTTGCATTTAAAATTAGTACGCGGTTTATAGAAGTAGTTGTATTTCATGCAATACGTTTTCAAGGAACCATTTTATAGAACGATCTGTAACGGAACGTAGCTTGTTAAGCCTTTGTGACGGTAATACAATTTTTCTCAGCGACAAGCTATACGATATATATCGTATTTACACTGAAGATTTCGCCGCTACTTGCTTATGCATGGTTTCAGATAAGTTTGCATAAAAATGTAGTTCCTCCCCCCCACTGTGTGTTCGTTCACCAGTTCCATATTTATGGCACGCAAAATAAAATGTTGCCGCCTGTCGTCGATGTTGATAAAAATGTAAGCCGTAGCCGCGGGCTCTGCGCTCGGCGCTCGGCGGCTGCGACGCTCCCTGAATATGAGTATCATGAGCACGCTGATAAGATTACGCGATGTGTACCGCACGCGAGCCCGTAAACAATTTGTTAACTTGCGTAAGTTCGCTAATAAAAATGGAGCCCGCCGTGAGTATTTCGGAGGGGGTCACTCACCGGCGGCACTACTACAGGTACAGCGTGGAGTAACGAGTCTCAGCGGACCGTCAGCCGGTCGCAAGTAAACATTGTAACGTGAGCCGGCCACGTGCGAAACATGTGTTCGCTCGCCTCTTCACGGATCGCCTGTCGCACTGGACACGGGGGCAGCTGCATCGGTGATCGCTCAAGGATACA
The DNA here is from genome assembly GCA_018244755.1 of Jemadia pseudognetus. Taxonomy (NCBI): domain Eukaryota; kingdom Metazoa; phylum Arthropoda; class Insecta; order Lepidoptera; family Hesperiidae; genus Jemadia; species Jemadia pseudognetus. Next base: position 12,256 of record DWTO01001702.1, read on the forward strand.
TTTCATAACACGAACACGCGAATTTAATGATTTCTACACACTTTTATTTTATCGAATTTATAGTGAGGAAGCGCAGTTGCCGCGTTGAACCAGTGGGCGGGCTCCAGACAGTATTGATTTTGTTTGCTCGTTTCTGTCTATCGGCCATTAGTTTTGTGTGAAAGAGCAGGAGAGCGATAGTGGAAGGAGGACGGTTTCTAGTGTAGAGTTTCCGCGTAAAACCAGCGTCAGCTGTAGAAGGGCGTAAGTGAGGGATGAATGAAAACGTGGTGCGATCCTGAAGCGACGGCCGCTGTCGACGCGTCCGCTTCCGGTAAATCCGCTCTACAACTTCGTGCACTTAGTTTTATTTAAAACTGCCCCTGTAGCTTTTTACTCTAAGAGGCGTTGGAATCACTTCGGCTAGAAAAATTTAAACATTCTCTATCGATCCTTTTCATACGCATGTAGAGACGAATATACAGCGAGGAATACTTCTAAGAAAATTTAACTGTATGAGACAGTATTTGTTTTGATTTATACTTTATACTTTCTAAGTTATTAAATTATAAGCCGTCGTAAAATACGTTTATTATTCAACTATTTCATCATTTCAAAAGTTTTAAGGAGGACTACAGACTGCTTTCAAGTCCGCTTATGCGTTGGTATGAATATTTATCCGCTTAAATATATTTGCGGGAAGGAATCGTCGGGAGAACTCTGTCTCCTTAAAAGTTTCGAGATATTTTCACAAATATTGGTGCGAAGGGAGCGCGGCCCGCCCGGGGAGGTTGCGAACTTCGTCGCGTCTGTATTCACAGCTTGTAAAAATATTCCTTTTATCGTTTCCCCATTCATGTTATTGATGTCGTCGCCTTTATTCTTACAAGGGTATAAGAGTTCAATCTTAAAATAAGTTTCAAAAGTACGTTGTAAGCTTATATACAGTTAATAGTATTGATGAACGTAAGCCAGTGGTTTGTTAGATAATTATAACTGAATTGAAATACTTTATCGGTGCACAACCATTGGATTGAAATACTTTAAAAATCTAATAACTAATATTAGATTTTTATTATGTTATAATCATGTCTTTAATTATTTAGTCATCCGTATTGTTTTAGCCGACAGGATATTCATTTCATATCACCAACATGTCATTGTGAATTTTGCTATGTATATTCAACTAGGCGTATAATTTAACTCGTATGTAGTACTCACATTAGATTTGCTGTAGAAAAAATTATAATAGGCACTGTGCAATTGCTTACACAAGAATGTTAACGCTGGTGTGATTTTAAACAAGTGTCTTTTTATAAGTGAAGTCAGAGACCAAGACACATACGAGTATTTTTGCCTTATCCATAATGTTCTCTAAGACGTGTGAAACCTGTCAACCCACTTTCGACCCGCTCAGTCTTGTGTGGTCTCATCCTTCAGGTTTAGAGAGATCTTTATCCAACCCTACAACAATAAAAGCGTCGGAGATAAAGATGACAATGTGGATGAAACAAACAAGATCACAGATACATATACATATTTGGTACTCGGCGCTCTCTGCCTGCCTGTAAGTGACTTATATATAATTATAACATAACAATGTCACAAATAAAACAATAATACTTGAGTTTCACAGTGTAGATACTTGAGTAGATTGATTTTGTTCGTACGTTAATTAGCATGAAGTTTCCGATTGGCCTCAAGTACCTGTAACTCGAATATTAGGATTACACATGCGGCGTGGTATCGGCCCGTCGCATCGTGTTGAGCGCTGCGGTGCGCCGGCTACACCGTATGCGCTAACCGGAAATCACTCGACAGGGCACATACAAAGTACCCCTATAAATCCGTCTCTATGCCGCTCAGTGTTCATTTCCTGTTTGGTTATTTTTAATAATGTACCTAATATTTAATTCTAAGCGGAATTGCATTTGTAGTTTAACCCTTACTTTATTATAATAAAAGCAAGAAATATAGAGTTTGTAACCATAGCGACATTTGCACTCGGCATTTGTTGATCTCTGCCTTCCCTTTAAGTCACCTGGCATTGCGATATAATAATATTTATGAACGTATCATGAATATAGTGGGCACATTAAGCATATTAGCGTTCGGAGGTATTGCGTCGTGCGATATATAAATTAAACAGTGTCGAATACACAATTCAGTGTAGGAACCTATAGCTTTTGAAGTCCCAATTTCGGTCTAGACGGTGGTTGACAATCGATTAGGGGTAGCTAGCGGGCGCACTGCACTAAATCAATATACTTTGCTCTTACCGATAAAGCGATACTAAAATTATAATTCATCGCAGGGTATCGCAAATGTTATTACATTGAACGGCGAAGTGTTCAAAGTATTGTAATGTTTTAATACGCAAGAGCACGCCCGTAATTCCGGAAGAGATTGGCAGACGAGTGTAGACCACTCCCACGTCTCATCGGTTACATGAACGTCCTGTTATGATTAAGGAGGCGAGCCTGTTGCGCTACGTCGGGCACTAATCTAGACTCCGAGCTACCACTACAAGTTCTAAGTTAGAAAACTCCGATAGTACCCTACCTGTAATTTGATCCTGCTGTACTGTTTTATAAAAATATTCATTATAAACTTATATTTATTATAAAATATTACTTATTTTACCACAGTCAGAAATCATCAAAATCAACGCGCATGTTTGCAGAGACTGATCAATGTGGATAAAGCACGTAACATCTACAAAGATAGAAACATCTGACATTCGGTGCACTCTACGTATTCTTTAAGAGGGTTGTCATGATGATATGATAATAATAATAATAAAAACATTTGATTATACAAAATAAAGGAGAATCATCATTTAGGCACAATACGGATTACTATTTCTAGAACAATCTATTTCTAAGTGTACCTAAGTGCTTGCGCTGTTCTAAAGTTCGGCGCTAGTCAGAGCTCACAGATACGAGAACGGTTCCAACTAACACATCCGTAACCAACTTAGATACAAGTTTTGTTCCAGTTGTGGCTGAATGTCTGGGGTGAGTTACCCCTTTGACCTTTTGACAAACAATATCAAAATAGTGCTGTTATAAAGTGCGAGAACAATCTAAGAAAGTATCATATTATAAAACTCATAATGAGCAAAACAATAAAATAATTCTTCCATCATCAATTATTTTATTGCTTCGCTGTTTTGACACGGGTTAGCTCTCAGAAAGAAAAGGGTTAAGGCCATAGTTTGCGACGCTGGCCAAGTGCGAGTTGGCATAGAGCCTTAGAGAAGTTAATAGAGAACTCGCAAATTACGTACACATCTTCTGCCCTGGTTCCATACTGGGTACGTA
>DWTO01001703.1:0-15557 GCA_018244755.1 Jemadia pseudognetus
GCATCGCAGAGGGCGCGCATCAGAAAAAATTTTTGAATCTTGTCACATTTCAAAAGTCGACACACCTTAGCTTTGAAACGCCTTTCGAGCTGAGCTGCTTGCATCCAAGCGCATCGCGTTATCTTAATCTCCGTGAAGTCACTCGGCTGCGCTATTGTGTGAGCTCTTCCACTTGGCTGACATATGCAGGAGTCATCGCGAGCGAGGTAATATTTCTGCCCTTTGAGCCGACTCTATTCTGCGAAGCTACCTTCCGCCTCCGTGCACTTCAATAGCCTTTTGTTCTTCCACAGATATCGCCCGATTGTTCTTGATTAGAACTTGATCCAAAGTGTATCTATTTGCACGTAGTTCATTCTTCACTCTTCACCCTTTAATCGATTTGAAAGCGGTTCGTACCCTGATTTGTACGCTCAAGTAACTTTTAATTTCACTGTTTTTGAGCGTCGTCGACCATATGAACTGCTACAATGTGAGATTGATTACCAATGGCAGTATTGTTTCGCTTTGCTGTTATTTTTCTTGTGTTCAGTTATTCTAAAAGTTTCTTCTTTGCATGATTGTTCTTAAAGATTGCGATTTTTCCTTTTTTCCACTAATGTATCGTCTTCTGGGTCCTCTAGAGGGCGGCATAGATTACCGAGTGCGAAATGTCACTCACGCCGGTTTCGATAACTTCTGCCTCCCCTCCATAGTCTGTTTCCCATTGTTGGATACATATATCATCATCACCCTGTCAAGTCCACCGCTAGAAGTAAGCTTCCCTGAGGAAATGTTGCCCGTAATCCTCGGGCTGGATGTGCCGGCTGGGGATCGTTTATTAAATAGCATGAAGTTCGAAACATTTAGATCTACGAAACGATTTACGACAAGATATTAAAAACTATATAGAAAACAAAAAACGCCGCAAAATTTTAATCACGGATGCTCTTTAAGATAAAATACTAAAGAATAAGACAGGCAATGTTACAGGAAATCGCAATGCTTTCTTTACTATGTACTTTGTTTTGTGGAATGACGGCTCGCAAATAAATCGTCAAGAAACAGACAGGAGGTTGCCACTGCGACATTGATTGCAACTGAAATATACATGTATATGTGCAGCTTTTGAATTACTAAATCTTAAAATAACGTTTTATTCATATATTTTATGTTACTATCGGCCAAACCCAATCACATACAACTGTATATAGACAACTTTAATAGAAAACAGAACTTCACTTATGATTTGACATTTGGTATCTTTTAAAAATTTTGTTCCTAGGAATTTATGACACAAAAATTAAAATATTTACTACATTCACTAATCCACAACGTCTTGATTTAAAAGAAAAAAGATGCAACCCTTTCAATAACAAACTCAATCATAAACGCATAAATCGTTAGTTATATAATATGCTAAAATCAATTTGTTAAACATTTCCGACGAGTTTTCCCCGTTCGCCTACTAAAGTCCTGCGCCACTTAGCACTAAAATAAAAGTTAAATGCTCCATAAATCATTGTACAGCAGACAGGGAGGGCGCTGTAATAAACTGACTCCTTATTAATAATAACTTGTTGACGCTTGTTACAGCGCGAAAGCCTCCGGATTAAAGCCTGATCTCATTTGCATCAAGTTTGGACTATAAAACACTTTGATGGTGTTTGGGTAGGGCGAATGCTTAGTTTCATATAGTTTTAACACAAGGGTTGATATTTCATACATTAAACGTCCAAAAGTAATAGAAATTTATAGGATCCCTGAGTGTGTGTATGCGGGTGTGCATTTGTGTTTACGTATATTATGATTTTGAAACAATGTTCTAATTACATACACGTAAAATATCCTTCTCACTCTGAGAGACCACTCGGGTGCTACGGAGCAACAGTGCGATAACAGTGCGAGGCTTGACGGCTCCACGTTGTGGCGTATCAGAGTTTATAGTCGCCAGCCATTGGATACGGTTAGTGCACTCCGTTCGTCTTACATTATTTACTTTTTACCATCTATATGTCAATAGTAACATCACGCCCGAAATGGTAGGCAGAAGAATGTAGTACCCTCACGCCATTCAGCAGTTACAGTTACGTCCCACCATGGAATAGGTGCTGAGCCTATTACCATACACCGGGCACATTTCCATACGGCGAGCCACTACTAGAAAATGTAAATAAAAATCCAGTAGTTTCCATTCTGGAAGATGAACCCAGGACCTCTCGATCAACAGTCACGCTTGAAGCCAACATGACTAATGAGGCAGTATAATAAAAATAAAATCTATATATTTCTGCTCCATGTATTCTCTATCTCATCGGTTTAGAGATTCCAAGCACGACTACTAAGCCAAAAGTCCTAAGTTCGACACCCGGGTCCAGTATAATACTATTATATAGATTTATAATCGGTGTGTGTCAATAGATGCAATTCCAATTCCGTAGGACATACATATAATATAACTACTGAAAAGTGGCAGTAGGTACTGGACTCCTGTACCGGACCCTTAGCGGACGTATAGATGTGATGTGTGTACTAAGTTGATTGCAATGAGTCAAATCAACTTATTGCATAGAGACACGGGAACGGAGACAAAGCGCCCTCACTCGTTGTCATATCCGAAATTGTTTGCGGACAGCGTCCTTTGAATTCCGTTCGCCGACGGACCAGTAACGGAAGGTACACTGGAATGTGCATTTGGAAATTGGGTGCAACTCTTGTTCCTATATGTTAAATACAGTCTATGTCGCGGAATTAAAATTACCTTTATTGTCTTTACATCATCAGGCCAGATGGCCAGAATGGGGTAGGCAAAGACCACCAATTGTCGAATACCTATATGATATCAAGGTATTTGAATTTTAGTTTAACAGATCCGACTTGAGAACTTCTAGAAAAACCATCGATATTATAATGAAAGTAGAATCATCATCGCAGGGCATGCGGGTTGGAGATCGAAAAGTACTAAGTGAATAAATTAAACAAATAGCCCACGCTCTTGTCCATAGTTAAAACCGCAAACTTCAATTAAACCTGTGGTGCAGTAGTATGACATAGAATAGTCAGACAAGCAAACAGAATGGCTTTTCAATTTATAATTATTAATATTATACGTACATAAAAGAGTCTGTCTGCCAACACGCAGTCGGCCGATCGACGTTTGATGATGATTATAAAAAACGTAAAAAAGACGAAAAAATACGTGTAAGTTAATATAGTATTCTAATTAATATACCGATCAATGAGTAGAGTAGAATAGTTAAAATACAGATAAATTTAATGTAACATCACGCCTGTAAACCGTGAAGAGGTAACCAGAAGAGGGTAGTACATACCCACGTTTTACACGTTATTATCTATATACCATATGCCATACCACATACCATATACGCTTTACAACTGTTGCTGGGTGGTATTTGAATAAACAACACCTTTATAAGATAGTCAACGTTAACCTCTCCAATGCGCCGAAACACTCAAAACGTTTCTTATATAAGGACAACAAAAAATTTCCAAACGACGGAAAATTAATTAAAAGGTCTTATGTACTTTTAAGGTTTCGCCCCGGTAAACTTTGGGCCTTTTGACGACATAGAAAACATGTAACGTACCATCAAGGCTAAAGTATTTGCACTTCAAAATGGTTACAAATAAAATGCGTTTCCATCCAAAACCCGGTCGTGGGCCTCTTTGAACCAGCTGTATCTCGTCATCTTCGTTCGGACATTTAGATCTACAAAAAGACATGTGATATGTCTATTATTTTTATATCTTCACGTCAGCTCTCCTAGAGAACATGCTGAGAGGATCAAGTGTAAAATATAATATGTTTCCTTACAGCTGGACGTCCTGCTTCAACATTCAACACTCTTGCACCGACGCGCAATTCAGATATGAATATAACACGTTAGAGTAAAATATCGAATCGTCAGGTAAGACACCGTATACTATGACCGCTCCGGACCCGTGTTCGAAACAAGAGAAAATAGCGAATTAATGGGCTATACGAGATGAGGCCTGCGTCTCGTATTGAGTTACCCAATTAGGATAATATGATTATTACGGGCCTTAAACATTTACACTGTGAAAGAACGTATGTACATGCCTCCAACGGAACGGTAATTATTTTATACCAAGCAAAGCTGATTTGGTATTTCCGTATTGGTTGTCACCTGTCATCATTTACAGCGCATAATATTTAATCGAGTATTATAATGTAACATCACACCCGTAATCCCCGGAGAGGTAGGCAGAACAGTGTAGAACACTCACGTTTCACGAGTTAGGTCTACGGGTCACTGAAGTGAGCCTATTGCCATCGAGCATTACAAGCTTCTGAATATATAAAAAACTAATTCAATTTTGTTCCTATTGTGTGTATAAGTAAAGTGTATATGGACCTATATGTATGTATGTGTAATGTTTGACACTTTGTGTCATAGTTACAAGTGGATGACGTAATCAAAGGCCTTATTCTCCTGGTACAATTGGCACAAATTTAGCAAAGTAATACATTGAGCAATTGATCCAAATAACTTTTTATAACCAGGGTGATTGTTGTGCAACCTAAAATTGTTTGGTTACAGAAACAGCTATAAAAATTCGAAGCCATATAGCATTCAATAGAGGCGTCATTACGCCAATATAACACGCAAATTCCCGAGTTTGATTCTCCAGCGAATTATTATTATTATTAAATTGTTACGCCAGATCCTATACGGGGCAAGCAGTGAGCACCGAGTCCCAAATATCTCTACCATTACAAACGTGACTTATTTCAGTTCCTCGGCCTAACCTGGTACTAATTATAAACTTCATTAACATTTCTGAATCTGATAACATATATTATCTTAGCTTTAGATATATGACACTCGTTATACGTAATACTTGTAAAGCGAATCCAAATATGGGGTTGCGAGTATAAGTAAAAATTGTTAAACTTAATTTATAATACACTCGTATAACGAGTATAAATGTAGGGATGTACGAGTATATCTTTTATCATTCCACTGCTGGGTGCGGATTTAATTTTTATTTTTCATCATCATCATTATCATCAGCCTATTCCCGTCTCTGCTGGACACAGGCCTCTCCAGCAGCACACCACTGAGCTATATCTTAAGCTCTGCATCCATCCGCTAACAGCCACTTTGCGTATATCGTCACTCCACCAGCAGGAGGGCGTCCTACGCTACGTTTGCCAAGGCGTTGTCTCCACCCACACTTATTTTTCATGTCCATCAATCCAAAAAAAAGATTTAATAGATCATGAATAATAAAACTTTAGCGCAAACCGAGAACGTTAAGAGAATTAACTCGTTAAACATTTTACACACCTTCCAATAGCGTCATGCCGGTGCTGGGAATATCGTTAACAATATCCTTATAGCAGTCTAAATCGTTGCCTCTAAGATTAATATCCGCCGCCATAAACTCGCAATACGCTGAGTCATATACTGGCTCTTCTACATTACCCCTTACCTTACCCCTCATATACTTCTATGGCACTGAATTACGAGCTGTTAAACCACGCAACGGTATACAGGTGCTGGCATACAATTAGTTAAACTTTGTCAGAGTTCTCCAAACCGTTTTAAAAACATCGGATATTATGTAGGTACTTAACGAATCAGTACATATCTTGTTCGGTATTTTTTGCACGCCGATAGTGGCCATAACAGCAGAATGATATTCTTTGAGATTAACATCCCAACATTATAGGTAAATAGATGTATTTGAATGGTTTATTAGTTGACTTAATGATTGATTTATCATTTTATTGATTAATAATCATTCACCAGCACGTATTGAGACCATTTCCAATAACGGATAATACTCACACCTAGCAATAAAGACAAAATTAGGTTACAAACAACAACACAACACTCGAATATACATAGGTCTTATCATACGCTTTTATATCGAACGGGTATCCAAGATGCGCGTAGAAATATTCCAATATCCCGCCGTGACCGCGAGCCGCGCGAACGGGGTCGCGCGCTTGGCATATTTGTACGGCATGTCGTGAACACTCGTTCAATTCAAAACGTATAAAATCGCGATGATGGAACCTTTATGATCATTGGTTATTCATATTAGTTTGCGTCATAATTATTGTTTACGACACAGTAATAAACAACCGTTATTTTGTGTACTGCGATCCCCAACTCTCATGCATGGGTATTCTGGGCATAACCCTCAAGCGAATGCCATACCCAGCAGTGGACTGCAATAAGCTGAGGATGATGATGACACCGTATTGCCAGGTTGCCAGGATAAGCATCGAGTGGCCAAAATATCTATTGTACAGACATGTCGTGCTCCTTCTACATGAAATGCTCTTAATACACGTAAGGCGCTTTCGAAGTTTTCTGCCATCTGCCAATATCTGAATTATGTGTCAAAATAAGTTTTATTCTCCCTCAGCAACAAATTACAAATATAAAATCCAATTACATTCAAAATAGCCAAAGAGTTGTTACTTGTTTATTTTCTCTTAATGAACTTACGAACAATAATAGTTAAGTCTTTAATCCAAATTTAAGTAGATCGTTAAGACTGAGGTATTGAAATTGTTTGCAACAAAACCTTGCTCTGTCGAGTCGCAAACACGACTGGAACACCTTATTTAGTTTAGCGATCATACTGTATTTCCACAGCCAAGCAATTGTTACTGAAACAATTTGTCTCATGCTCATTCGTAGGTACTAGAAGCGATCATCACATTTTAAATTTACTTAACAAATTAATTTCTACCGAGATATGAGATGTTCTTTTGATCTCTTGCAATAAATAGTGAGCAAAATGAAAATTTTAATTTTGAACGAAATTCAAGTTGGCGCTCACCTGTAAGCGTGAAGCAAAACATGGTGAGGAATCTTGCACGCTTTAAAGTTCCTGATAATATTATCTTAGGCGTGCTTACTCTGCTAACCATACTTGGTCGAACTATGGTCTTAAACTCTTAAGCTCGCTATTCTGCGAGAAAGCTCGTGTCCAGTAGTTGAACTATAAAAGGATTGATGATAATGCCTCTGCTCTTTTAGCCTACTTTTAATTGGGATCAGATAGCTTTTTATGCAGATGAGGTAAGTAATTTCTTTAAAGTTATTTTTCATTATGTGACCAATAAGAAAGTCGAAATAGTTCATTCTCAATCAAAATAAGAGGGCGTTTTGTTATCTTTTTAAACGCCGACGTTAAGAATAAATTGGGACCTAAAGGTATTTCAGTTAAGAATAAACATCTTCACGCCAGGTCTCTTACGGGTTAGGCAGAAAGCACCGAGTGCCAAATAACTCTGTCCTTACAGACCTTAGGTATAAACGGCACCCTTTTATCAAATGTTCAATGCCATGTTTTTTACCCTTGCTATGTAAACATACATTAAGATGTTTCATAAGCAAGTCTTATAATCACTTCACTATTTAAGCACATGCAATAGTTGATCAATGTACCTTAGGAGACCATCACCTATTCTGACCAAATAGGTCAGGTACTGGGTGACAGAGGAGTCAGAAATATCCGTAATTGGCGTTCGTGTTTGAAACAAGTGATCAATGTTGGGTGTGTTAGGCTAAATATTATTGTAAATTATTTAGAGAAATAAAGTCTTAAACCATAAATATGTGGCCTTCGATGCTCGCTACCGACACCGTAAGAGAACTGGAGTGATGGTATAATAATAAAGAATTACAATAATAGCATGTTTAAATTTTTTCCTCTCCTTTAGCTCGCTCGCTGGCAGTGGAACACCACAACACACCGCGACCTGCATAAACTCTGTCACAACTTTAATGTAAATGCAAACATTTCCATTATTTTACCACTCTCCATGAAACTGAAAATCTTTTAAATCAGTCTCCATTTAAAGTTTGACAAAGTTTAAATTCAAAATACGATTATACAAGAAGCAAAGTTGGGAGCGAACGAATCCGGAGAGGTAAGAATATTGAATTAGTACTAGCCGGCTAAACTCTCAGCGGTCCGCGGTAGGTTAAAAATGAGTTACTCGGGTGTCTTAATACGTTAAAATGTATGTATCATTCAATCTCAAAATAAATTTGATATTATCCCGATCCCTAACTAGGTAATCAGAGAACTCCGAATTGCGACTATTTCTATTGTTCCGCAGACATAAAACTCCACCAAAGCACGGAGAATTGCGCAGCCTCCTAAGTTCAGATTTTGAAAATGATTACACATTTGTGGTTGCATTCAATTGATAATTCTTGTTATTACTAGAAGCTAGCTCTGCTACGCGTAAGCAGAGACTACCAAAAACGTAACATCATGCCTGTAATCCCCGTAGAGGTAGGCAGAGGAATGCACAACATCGGCAGTCGCACTTGCAACCAACACGACCAACGAGGCAGTCAAGAGAGAGTACCAACTGTTACAAATCAAGCGATTCAATCAAAATAAACTTACAAAACTTATTGTTGTTACTACACTTGATACCTATACTTATGACCATTGTAATGTACAAAAATACAAATTCCTGCGTACCGTTTAATTATTATTATATCATTCCGTCGTTTCCTTACAAGGTAGACAGACGAGTATTGTATGCTTTTTGTACCGTTTCAGCGTAAAAAAAAAGTAACTTCACGGCTGTAATCCCCGAAGAGGTAGGCAGAGGAATGCAGAAAACTCCCACGTTTCACCAGTTATGTTTACGTCCCACTATGGAATAGGTGGTGAGCCTATTGCCATTAAGTGTATTATATTGCCATTATGTTATTGCCATTTTCAGTGAAAAAAAACGTAACTTCACGCCTGTAATCCCCGAAGAGGTAGGCAGAGAAATGCAGAACACTCCCATGTTTCACCAGTTACGTTTACGTCCCACTATGGAATAGGTGGTGAGCCTATTGCCATTATCTTACGTTTCAGCGTATTAGATATAAACTAAGAAGTATTAACTAGGGAACGCTCAGTATGTAGGTACCTACGCAAATATAGAACAGGTTAATTCAAGCACATATTTAAATCGCTGCACTAAAAGCGCACTCCGCGGCGCCACTCCATGTGTACCTAGCCATCTGAATACCTGCATAATATTATTATGGACTGTGTCCAACCAACCGTGAATCCGGCCGAGTCGTAAGTCCTTTTAAATTCAGACCGCCTCTTACATCGGCTTCCACTGATCTCCCTTTATTATTGTTAGGATTTTTCCTTTGACTTGCACCGACCATTCTCGAGTGTTTTAATTGTACGCTTTACAAAATACATATTTTAAAACGCACCTATAACGAATGTACGAACGCGTCAACCGAACCGTGGAGGACAGCCAGGAGACCTGCTCATGTGGACGACACTTCAATCTTTCAATAGTTTTGGTAACAGACGTGCACTGATGATTAAAGTCATGAATTTGGACAAAGCGTGTCAGGTCTATGTAAAGATGGTCCATATATATTTGGCGGTCGATCCTCTCTGCCTATCTATAATAAAAGTATAGTTTTGTAAATGATTTTACACATGAGGATATATTTTTGTTTATTTCCAACTCTGAAAACTTCAGCATTAAACAGTGGCTAATATTTAGTGAAATGATACTTTTTCATTTACCATTACACTTGCTTGTCTGTCCATCACGACCACAAGCCTGAGGCACCTGTCTCAAATTCGAGGCTCGAATGATTCTGAATGCAAATTTACTTTGCGCTCGTGAGCGGTTTAGTAAATGACCACAGGGTTTCGCCGCTTTCAGTTAATATAATATGAATGCTACACAAATTATTTTGCCCATTAATAAAGTGAAAATGTTGATCTTTTAAAAATTGAAGGGCGTGGAATTATCCATTTGTTAACTGTTTTAAAAATAGCAATAAAACACGTCAATATTCAGAATTATACTTTAATAGTATAAAATACGGTATATTCGAATCTATTAAATTTCTCTTTCTGTAACTTGTACTGAACAATCACTTGTCATAACAAATAAAAAATGATATTGATTAAATTTGAATGTAACGACAAGATCTTTATATTAAAAAGACAAATTTATATCGTTTGCAACGTTCCACCACGAGTATTCGGCCGTTGGGGAATAAAATCCTAAATGCCACGAGCGGTATGCGAGGGTAGGAACAGCCGGAACACCTTGCACAACTACGGATTGAATCGTGGCTTGTAGATGTATACTTAGGTAGATGCGTACTTAATGCGACGCTCTAAGACGGATTTCTCGGCTCCACGTACAACATACCAGTCACTTTGCTCACTCACTCTGACCATCACAAAATGCACCAAGAAATCTTTTTATAAAATATACATTACTTTTGAAATTTTACATGTTTGTACAGAGTCGCCTTCTTTTTCACCGTCCAAATTCCACTTGGATTTAATCGAATTGAAATCTTCTCCTAACAAATTGATTAAAATGATAATGGAGTTGACGAAAATCCATTCGGAGTGGAAGATTTGAACGGTTTATTGGCCAGCGTCGATGCTCTGAAGATATTGAATATCAAATTGATTGCTTGAGAAATCTTGTCAACAGATATTTGAATGAGCTGTCAATTGGAGATAACTTTTCGAGTGTCAATTTTATTAGATTTACTTCGTTCGGTAAATACGTATAATTTATAGGCAATATCGGAAATTTATTTTAAAAAATCTTTCACTTAATGAAAGTATCAATTCTGTTATGTCTAGTATTTTGTTCTTTAAAGTGTGGATCAGTTACTTTAAGGGTATGTTAGATGTTATAGTTATAAGGTATTCTTCAGATACGTCAGATACACCAACAGTAAATGTAGGGCCAACGAGACAAGGTTTCATATGATTTTTATATCGTAGCCCAGGAAACCTTCTTAAAAACGGAGAGCTCGTTTTTATTTGATTCTGTCTATGATCTAGTGTTGTAATAAACTTTAGATTTGTCTTATGGGTCTTGCAAAATTGCAACTAAGTTATCATAATTATTAATTAATTATATTATAGCATAATTATCTTGAATTCTAAGGATATGATCATTGATTATGACCAAATGTTGATCTGTCCCTACGTCTGTGATAAAGACTGTCAGTAGGAATCGGGTGGTAATATTCCATAATCATAATTGGGAATATTGATGTATGCAACTGCGAATAAAATCGACACCAATCTATTAGAAAGTAATGGGTAAGTTGATGCGTGAGTCAGAAGTGTCCGAAAGCGGAACATACGAGTACACATGAAGCATGTGAAGAAGGTAGGAGTAGCACAGATGGTCTGCAGACATGGAGATATTTGCTGTCGCTGCTCAATGGCTCCAGAAACCTGTCGTAACGGTTCGATAATAATAAATTTCCAATTAATGTTTTCTCAATTTAGTTTTTTTTGCAAGTTTGCAGTTTTTTTTTCAATTTACTTTAATTCTAAATCACATCTTGGCGATTATTGCAATCTGTACATTATGGCTCACATTCCCGTCCATGCAATTCCCAATTGCAAACAGAAAATACGTGTCGAGAACCTGCATTTTCTCCTCAATATTCTTATACGAAAAAGTCGCGCTTGCGGAGGTATGTTTATTTATTCGCAACTATAAGCTTTCTTGGAGGTGATTTTAAGATTAGCTTCTTGTAACAGGAAAAACGTGCTGTGTGGAATGTACATTTAAATGTATCTAAGTAAATTTATAAGTCTAGTATTAACATATTCTTATTTTAGCAACTAGAAAATGTCATGATACACACATATATACAGAACAAGCAATACACAAATACATAACAAGCAAGCAATGAGCAATTTGAATAAAATGTTAAGATTTACATGAAGAGTACTAGAGATCTTTCAAGAATCCAACACATTCATTTTTATTAAATAACTAACAGACAAACAAGTTACCTCATATTAAAAAGACAATTTTAATAAAAGATCTTTTGTGTAGTTAACGATTTGCTAACGATTTACCACTGCATTACAAGGTAGTAGAGTATGGAGGCAAATTATCACTAAAATTAAACAGTCGTTTATTTATTAGTCGGTGTAATTTATAAATATGCTTTGTCCGTCACGGTACAGTATTTTAAATGACGGAACAGTTGGTAGTTGTTCGAATCTAAACGAGTACTATGTAAATTACAAGTGGCTTTAACAAAGCCAATTTAAGCCCAGACCAATTTTGGCAGCGTTTCTTTCCAAATTCCCAGCAATTTTAGACAGAGCACAGACGTGACGAGTTGTAGTAGTATCTCAACAACAAGCGATTACTTTACCTGCATCTGTAATAAAAACATTGGAAAATCCAAAAAGGTTTCTGTAATAAGCTATAACGTGCATAGTTGCGGACGAAAGAGCGAAATAATAATTTAAAAAGAGAAAACCCCGCAACGCTTAAACCTGCAATATTTCTATGACGGTGAAGCCAAAGTTTATGAAACCTTATACACTTACTGTCGCAAGTATGTATGTATGTCTTTATTTATAGTGCAGCAAGTTGAATAATACATTTTTGTTATAGTTGTTGCAGGTAGACACTTATTAATTAGTTTTACTGTCCCGTCGGTCGAGTTGGTCGAGGTTCCAAGCGCGACTGCTGACCGACGTCCATCGGTGGGATCCCGGTGGGCTAGGATTGGGATTTTCTAAATTAACATTCCTAGGAGTGTAATACACTGACACGTTGCACCAGTTACGTTTACGTCCCACTGTGAAGCAGCTGGTAAGCCTGTTGCCAACCACCGGACACAAAGTACATGGTGTTTTATATCGTGCATTTTACGACCTACACTACTAACAGTCATTGCCCATGAAGAGCCAAAATAACCGAATTATTACTTTGGGTCACCAACACAGCAACGAACTATGTAGGTGTCTATAATAATATTATTGAATGAATTTCATGTTAAAATTTGAATTTATTAAATTTGGCTTCAGAAATTACGGCGTGGTTCGCGATTGCGTCCCTATGACCACATTTACAGCCATATTTATTTAGTGCACATAATACCGCCGGTGAGCTGGGCAGGATACACGACTCTCCCGGGTGTACATTAAAACGTTATAGCGTTTTGTTATTGCCCCTACCGACAGATATTTCCAGCACTAAAATATTTGCAGCATCCGCGGTGCGTTCTAATATGTACACCGCATCATTTTAAACGAATATAACATCAGTAAAAAAACGCACCATGACGCCTGTAATCCCCGAAGAGGTAGGCAAAGGACTGTAGAACACTCCCACGTCTCATCAGTTACGTTTACGTCGCACCATGGAATACCTTGTCAGCCTATAGCCATACACCGCACACAAAACCAGACTTCAAGTCACTACTAGAAAATGTTAATTAGAAAATTAAATAGTAACCTACCCCGGATTTAAACCCAGGACTTCCCGATCGGCAGTCGTGCTTGCACCCAACACGACCAACGAGATACATATTTAATAAGTAAGACGAACGTATTACTTATTAAATATATATCTAATATTACTCGGACCACTAAGTCCTTCTTGCATAGCAGAGGCGAAATCTACATTCGAAGAGTTTTCTTGAACAATCTCTTCTCAATCCATTTTCATTAAGAATCTTTGCTTAGCTAAATATATTATCTCACATTCTTCATTAAAAACTGCTTGTTTATCAAACGAGAGCACTGAAATTATATGTAATTTATTTCTTTAGGTTGGAAAGGCTTTATTTCAATGCTCTTATCATAGTTTTGCATGTATTACTACAACAAATTGACATCTCCCCCAGGACATACTCGTATTAACATAGCGGCTCCTACAATCGACACTCACTAACTTTAGTATCCATAGCTGAACTAAACAAAACTAAACACCAAAGTTCTTATCTCTTGATAGACAACGTTACGATTGTAGCTGCGAACCGTTGGTTTAGGGTGTCATACACACGGACTCGATTACAGCTGACTTTATTATGAAACTTTATTTATATTTTAAAACGTAAGTCTAATGTCTCACTTCTAACGTAAAAGTTGAAATTCTCAAGAAAATTACTTTCACTCAAGTAATTCAAACAGTATCATATTCTAGAATATTCTGAAACTACATTTCATACGTTTCTTAGTTAATCGTGGTTCTGCCACTGAAATAGGATTTATTTTAAAAATAATTACGGAGAGTGTCATATATTTACATTATTGATTATAGGCAAGTGACAGAAATTGTTAGCATATATATAAAAATTATACGGTTAAGAATGTTTCAAAAAGCCGTAAGAAATCATGATCTTCACAATCATAAGCCTATTGTTCCGTAAGGGGTGAACCCTACAATCCCCACGCTTCTTAAGACATTGTTAATTCTAAACAGCTTCATAGTTTATTCTTAATAAACACAAATACGCGTAAAGAAATATACAAATAATAACTACTTGCCATAGACTGGACATTGTGTCTATTTGGATCTTCATTTATTTGTACCATACCATAACGCCCGGTTACCTAAAGGTAGCGCATGTCTCGCTCTCTATAGTCCTCAAATGCTTCCACAATTCATTACCCGGTTTCGCAAACTGAAGAGTCCGCGCCAGCCAGTACCTGACTTATTTGGCCAAGGTACGGAACTCTTCGTCTACCGCGAGACAGGCATCAAACAGAAATTATATTATATATCTGTTTCGTCATTTTTTTATCTGCCATTTATTTTATATGTCCGAACCGTCATCACTTGAATTTAAGTCAGTATACTGGAAAATATGTACCCTCAAAACCGCTATCCGCTTACTTACCGTCTGTGGAACGAGTACCTGAGCCACGTGCTTTAGTGTCATGATGCACTTTATTGTGTCACGTGTCCCAGGCAAATATAAAACAGACAGACTCCGGAACGACATGACATAAAAGTTTCCCACTCCTCAAATCTAAGTGGCTCTCCCACTAGTTCAACAGCTGTTAACTCGGATAATGGCCTATGTAAAGTACTTCATGCACAATATATTTTATATAATTTGCCATGTTTTACGAACGTGCAGTCACTATCTTGACCTTTATAAAATAGAAACGAATACCAATACTTTTCAAACCTACCTAGGAACCTACCTTTACCTTTACTTAACCTAAGAACCAATACTTTTCAAAGTTTTATGCTTCAAAATCTTCAAAAATGACGGTCTTCTATACAAGTTCTCAACCCTACGTCACCTGTTTAGCAGTAGAATTTAAAAAAATCCTTTCTTGTTCCTTGTCAACATGCTTAAATCAACCCCTGAAAAAAATCAGCTTTCTTGTTCTAATGGTAAGGCTGAACGTTGATGAATCACTCAGTGATTGAATCAGGACTTTTCTTACAACACAATTAAAAACTGTTTTTATTTGTTACGACTTTCTTTATTTTGGTTTGTGCAATATGACTAGAAATAGACTCAACCCATAATCCATAGGACGTATAAACTTCACAGGTTAATCGTGAGAACGTAGTACACCATTCTGCCTACCCCTTCGAGGAAATATAGGCGTGGGATATTATTTTATGTTATTTATATATACTGCCTCGTTGGTCGTGTTGGTTGCAAGTGCGACTGACGATCGGGAGGTCCCGGGTTTGATTCCCGGGTCGAACACTACAAAAATTTTCTAATTTAAATTTTCTAGTAGTGGTTCGGAGTCTGGATATGTGCCCG
>DWTO01001704.1:0-15555 GCA_018244755.1 Jemadia pseudognetus
CGGGTTATAACAACTACAGCTCGCTGATAGTTATATCTGACCGAAACCGACGTGCATGTATGAGAGGAATGGCCATCGTGAACTAAGCGCGACACATGTATAAGGATATAAATATTTGACAATCACAATCAGTGCTCGATGCCCTGGCGTCAAAATAAAATAATAGACTTAATTATCACAGTAGCTTAGAAATAGCCAGTAATACTATTCATGTATTTATTAATATTTTAAAGACATAACCTTTGGGGGCTCCACAGGTACCTTTTCTGAATAATTAGTCAGACTAGGACTGGCTAAACAATATAGGGTAAATTGCCTCTGCCTCATTGGCCCAGTGGTTACAAACGCAACTGCCAAGCAACAGGCCTTGGGTTCGATGCCTGAGACGGGTACTATTCAGTTTTTCTAACTTGAAATTCATAGTATATATATATCTAGTGATATATATACATCTACTGATACCTGTTTATTTTTAGAGTCGAACATTCCAACGAGATTATCATATCTGCCTCCACCCGCAATGGACCCAACTGTCTGTTCTTCATTTCCAATTTTAATGGGATCTGTAAAAATTTTTAAGTTAAAGTTTCTAGATAGGTTTTCCTTATAATTTTTAAGTCGTAATTTCAGACTATAGAATGAAACCACGAAGATCCAGATGAGGACCCAATCTATTCATCAGTTTTTTTAATATGTGGTTCTAAAGGCCTTCTACATTTACCCAGTGATTCAATCAAAATCTATATAAAACATTGTCTCTAAGAGTCAGTCAACCCAACAATGACAAAACATATATTACAGTACATAATAAAACATACTTCATGCTGGATACCAATTCAAAAATTGATTCCAACAATACTAATAGTGACAATGTAGTGGAGTTAAACAAGCATACTTAAGTTTAAATTACAACCGAACAATATATAACATAATTACTGTATCACTTTTCATATCTACCACAATAGGTTTCTGCAAAAAATATATCTCCAGTGCAATCTGTATTATTTTGCCAAGGTTTTATTTTACAGTTAACATCGGTAAACTTTCACTTGGGAGAAAACCAATGAGTGAATTGCGGACACAACACACATTTTCCTTTAGTCATAAGAAAGTTACATTAAAGGAAAGTAGTAAATATAAACACAAGAATCATTAAAACTTGAACGGAATAAGATCAAACCTGTGTATATGCTGGGAAGGCTTCTATTAATACAATTATAATTGTTTTTGTAATTGTAGCAATAAATGTGGAATAATTTTATTTTATGTACCTGTCAATACAGCTTCGTAGATTACTCCAGTGTAGTAATCCAAACCTCTGGCCAAACTTAGATCAAATAAAATTTTGTCTTTGATTCCAAGAATGTTACAGTAGTTTAATAATAGTTTTATTCCTTCGAGACCTTCAATGGCTGCTTTGCTTTTGGATAATTTCTCATCTTTAAGCAATTGGTCCGCTAATTCTAGTCCACCATTCAAGCGTACATATTCTCCAATTTTCTCTGCACTTTCAGGTGAAACTCCTTTCTCAGTAATCATTTCTGTTCTCACTTCTTCCCAAGATAACTGGAATGAGGTTAAATAATTTATTAAATCAAGTGAAGTAAAATAATACTTTTGCATACTAGTCTGATGTTTGGTGGCTTAGTTTGAATTCAATCAAATGCTTATAGTTTCTTTCTTTACTCACTATATAACACATTAAATAAATAAAAGAAAATGTATGAAACTCCTATAACATAACAGAGCAGCTTATGTTATATATGTCAATTAAAAGAGTTGAGTAAAATATAAACTTTAATAAGTTGATATGCCAACCCAAACTAATTTGTTCCACATAATGAAATAATAATTAAGTTTTTTGTAAATTAAACTGCAATTTTCTCTTTGTATTATGAATAAGAATGCATAAAACAGAAAAATAAATGAATAAGCTGATATCATGCGGAACTGTTATAAATAATTACACAATCAATATAAAATATACATTATAACTATTTCTAGGAGTGTATTGTACTCCTCAGCCTATAATTTACGAGCGTGACGTAACGTTTTACAATTATTTCTCTTTTAGAACTCCGTCTTTGCACACTGTAAATATCAAAATATAATAATCACCTTATCCAGTTTGTCGACAGTGGAACAAGTGGAGCGGAACTTGTCGGCGGGCACGCCACACGCTTCAAACATTCCATCAAGCAATCTTCTGTGATTCACTTTCAATACATATTTCCCAATGTTGAGAACGTCAAGAATTTCCGTAACCACTTTAAGACATTCAGAGTCTGGAACCATCGGATCATACTGGCCAGCTATGTCGAAATCCTGTCAAAATTTTATTGACCGGTCGATGAATAACATGTTCAGTAAAAATTTTAAAATACCCAGATGTAAAAATTTGAGCTTTTATTAACTTTTTCCATCATAATTGACCATATTATGAATGTTCCTTTTATAGATTACTCAAAGCTTAACAAATAATAAAACAAAATACTCTTGCCATTCCCTCTAATACATACTTACACATTGATAAAACTCTCTGTATCTCCCTCTTGTCATTGCAGGGTTATCTCTTCTATACACTTTGGCGATGTGATAGCGTTTTAATGTAGTAATCTTGCTCATTGCTAGATATCGCGCTAAAGGTACTGTTAAATCATACCGCAGTGAAAGAATCTCTCCGCCTTGATCCTTAAGATCGTAAATCAGTTTTGAATCTTCACCATACTTTCCTGTTAAAACTTCCTGAAATATAACAGAATATCAAAATGTGTATGTCTAATTATTTACACAAAATCAACAATATATCTACACAAAAATGCACTAATATAAGATTATTACAATAAAAAAACCTCTACTTATTGACATCATATTCCACATAAGTTTGTCTTAATTCCTAAGAATGACTCTTTGCTCCTGTTGCAAGCATGACTACTGATTGAGAGGAGAGTTTGATCCTCGGGTTATGTGTAATATATACAGGAATGCAAGTCATGCAACATTAGAGTGTACTACACTCCTCTGCCTAGTTCTTCGGGGAGCAAGTAATATCCTGTTAATAATATTAAGAATGCAATTGCAGTTCACTATTTAGTAGACACTTGTAGTCCTATATTTGCCAAGGAAAAAACCAACCAAAAAAACAAAAAACCACTGACGGCTTCATTGCTCATGATGGTTACAACTGTGCCTGCTGATCACGAGGTTCTGGTTTTAAACCCTGTGTTAGACACTATTGGATTTTTGTAACTTATATTTTCTAGTAGTAGCTTAGAAACTGGATAAGTGCCCGGTGTATGGCAATAGATTCACCACCTATTTCATAGTGGGTTGGCAACGTAACTAGTGAGTATACTACTCTTCTGCCTACCTCTTGGGGTATTGTAGATATCTAATAATATTCCATTATAAACCAACATACTTTTAATTCAAACACTGGAGTATCAATACACTCTGCACCATGCTTCTTAAAAATCTTTATTATCTTTTGTAATACATCATTTCTTATGGCCATTTGCTGTGGGTTGTAATCCCTTGTACCCTTGGGTGTCTTAAGAGTGAATTTCTGTGGAGCAGCATCTTCTACAGTTAGCTGGGCTTTCAATGCTAACAATTTGCCAACCTCAGCTTGAATCTATAAAGTTAAAAATATACATTATATACTTAAAAAATAAATAGCTTAATTGTAAAAGAATTCTGCAATACTATGTATAATTAACAAAAAATCTCTAGCTCAATACCTTGTTGCAAGATGCTGTTGCAATACTTTTTCTTAAGCAATTATTGAGAGTTGTATTGTGAAAACTGAATATTTTTCTATGTTTTCCTACAAATCTTAGCAAATTTTGTGCCATGCTTTGCTTATCCTTGTGAAATTTGAATTGAATCAATATAGCTCCTCTTCACCACTTTTCCATCACTGTTCAATGAAGATTCTTATAGCTAACAAAACAGCATAATTCCAATTATTTACAGTGAGAAGAAATATAACAAAAATGGGTTATTTGTTATGTTAAAATCATATAGACAGTTTTGAAAATATGATAATGAGGCAACCATATGTAGAGATTCAACTCAAATTTTGTAAATAGATGAAGTGCAAAATAAATTAATTTCAACTGCGAAATTACTTTAAAATTATTAAGGTGACACATAACAAATTTTCCTACAGAAATAAGCATACTGAAGTGTCCATAATCATTAACACTACACTGAGAACTACAAAAGCCTAAAATTTTTAGTAGATTTTATGAACATGATTGACCAATAAATAATGAATACTGAATTGAAATTGGAAGAGAAAGGAATGATTAAATATGGTAATACAGGCATTTATCAAAATACAGTCAGTCTCAAAATACTCAGCTGTGAATGTTTGTTTAAGCAAACTAAATGTCCCACTTTTCTCAAAATCAATGTAAAAAATAAGGATATCATGCCGATATATACATACAATATGATTTCACTACATATTATTATGCAAATTGATTTTAGGGCAGTTTTGTTTTCTAAAGAGAATTGTATTAAGTTGTTCCAAGTGTTAAGTTATATAACAGTAAGGTTATATGTATAATTTGAATAAACAATTATATATTTCTTTATGTTATTCAACCTTACAAATAGTTACACCATTGGAGGAATCATTAGTCAGGCATTAAAAATTAGTAATTTTCTAAGTATTAAAAATAAAATACAGAAATGAAAATATTACTTCAAGCAACAATAATAATAAATTCATTAAAAGTATTTACATTTATCAGATAAATTTATTTCACCCTACTCACACTACAGAAAGAATCATACTGATAGGCATAGTTTAAAACAGAGAGCAGTCTTGACCTCCTCTCACTGAATTTTCTGAACAGCAAATAAAAAACCTTCTGACCAAACACAATACAAATAAATATGTGTCACCCCAAATATTTTAGAAAGATTATGAGCAAATCACAAACCTTTTCTTCATAATTATTGCATTTCATCATATTCAAGGTCATTGTAGAAATACAGCTAACTGAAGGAAATGATGAAATCTCAAATTCGCTGAAACTCCTCATATGGTACCACCACCTCTTTAGGTAAGTATAGTTTTTAAATTCTACATGGTTTCCTAAGCTTTTCATAACGTCAATGTCACATTTACTGGGAATATAACCATTTATATAGCTGAACTGCGAGAAGTGCATATCCAGCATGTGAAGATCCGCACAAGATTTAATGGATGATTTATCCTACAAAATTAAATTACCTCCTTTAACGACATAAATACGTCTCCTTCGTTTTTATCCTTCGAATTAACATAACTTTTGCTATCTATTTAGTCCAAAACTAACCTTTTCACTTGATTCTTTAGCAGCTTTCAACTTTCGGACAATATCTCCTTGTTCTTTTATTTGTTGAAGTAAAGATTCTTGAGATTCAGCCATTTTATAAAATAAATTCACAGTGTAATGAGAATGTTCTAGTTACGCCGACTTGCAAGGCTATGTCACGTAAAAGTAACTCCGGTATCTAATACAAAATAATTGCAGGTTATACTGTCTAGTCTATTCTATTCTTCCTTTCATTTCACTTCGCAGTTTCGCAGTTCGCGGTCAAGTCACGTCACAAGCAATCACTGACAGGACAGCTTAACAAATTAATTCTATTTACAGAGCCGATGTGTACACACTACATTACCTGTAAAGAAAAATAAATCAATGTATTTATTAAACCCTACCGTTATATAAATACACATATGCAGATAATACAGTACCGTAAACATTGAAAAATAATGTATTTTTCTAGATGTCAGTTACGGTAGAATTTCTGTCCTGTAAAACGAAAAATTATTATCATTTTCTTAGATTTACAAAACGTAGGAGATCATCTGTATCGTATAATTACTATTATATCTATGCTTTATTTCTGTCAGTGCGGTCGAAGTGACATTCTAACTTCTATGTTTTCCTTTCCTTCATTTTTGAACTTCAAAAGTTCAAAACATGGACAGATTTGAATACATTGAGGCCCGTTTATTTGAAGGCGAAAGTTACTTAAAACGTGATAAAAATGTCAAAATATATGATGGTGATGACAAGGCAAGTAACATCGGACAAATTATATTACATTACAAAATGCAATAATCATATTATGTCGCTATTGTTTTGTTACAGACACAATTCGTTGACGGCGAAGTAGTACTGACAACTCATAGAATTTTATGGGGCAAGTCAGGCGATATACCAAAAGGATTGATTTGTTTATCTCTTCATTTATATTATGTGTTTTGTATCGAGGAAGAGAGTGGCGGAGTGTTCGGCCTAGGTGGGCCAAAAAGAATTATCTTACATTTAGGCCCATCTTTACCAGGTATGTATTTGTGTGTATTTCATCATATTCATATGCACTAGGCGCCTGCATAAAAAAAAGTGAACTCAAGTAATATATTAAAACCGAGTAGTTTTAAAAACATATTATAAACAGATCTATGTTTAAAAATCATTAGGGCAATACCAATTGCCCAATTGTCAATCTGGTTTTATAAGGATTGCTGAAATATCCTTAGACTACTGATCAGTCGCAGAAAGAATTGTACCACAAGGAAACATTTTTAGTAAAATTCTAAGAGTTCAGCCATCTATATAGATGTGTTTTGATCTATATTGTTATGATTCTTTAATACAGCATTACTCACCTGTTCATTGTTACTCATATATATGAGTAAAACATTATGCTTACATTAACATTGTAAATATT
This sequence comes from Jemadia pseudognetus, assembly GCA_018244755.1. Classification (NCBI taxonomy): domain Eukaryota; kingdom Metazoa; phylum Arthropoda; class Insecta; order Lepidoptera; family Hesperiidae; genus Jemadia; species Jemadia pseudognetus. The sequence continues at coordinate 6,736 of DWTO01001704.1, forward strand.
CTTGCAGGTAAAAGACCAGGACCGGCTGTAGTTAGTCCTTATCACTTTATAAAGTTCTCATTTAAAGATGGGATAGATGCTACTTTCTATAAAGCTTTAACAGAGGCTGTAACAGCAAAAGCATGGGAGAGGCCTTCACCACTAGAATCTTCTATTACATTATCCAGACCTAACAACAGCCCTAGGCCATCAGCAGTTCCAGTTAATTCAAGAATTCGTTCAGGAATTGTTGGAATCGAGAGAAGTATAGAAGAGCAACACAGAGCTACAGACGAGAGTATCAGTGTTGCATTTCAAGACTTAAAAAAACTAATGGAAAAGGCAAAAGATATGGTTTCTATATCTAAAACAATATCTTCTAAAATTAGGGTAAGTATTCCATTTTGATTTTAAGTCTTATTTATTTCTGAAGAATGTACCTATATTCCCATATTCTATTCAAAAGTGAGTCCTCATCAAATGGTCAAATTATTGCTATTTATTACATTCATCTGTACTTATCTGAAAACTGTAATAGTTTGGTGTATGTATATAAAAAATATTTTTGGAAAGCTACTAAATAGAGATCTTTTGGATATAAATTACTAATGTAAGTTGAGCTCACATATAATATATGCACACAGTTTAAATAGGTTCAGCCTATTTAATGAAAACTTAGGAAAACCTAAAAATTGAAATCTACACAGAGTTGCAAGCATTAGCTTGTGCAATAATAATGAAGATTGAATTTATACTAGTTATTTAAATCTCCAATAAATATTAACAAGTGATCTATAATCAAAGCTGTAATAATAGGTGATCTTTCTACAATATGGCTCTAAAAGAAAATATAAATTATTCAATTCAGGTATTTAAAAGTTAATTAGTTTAGCTATTTAAACAACAATTAGTTATTGACAATTTTCCTTGCTTAGATAACTCTTTTTCCTGTTGCAATTTTGTTGTTTAACTTTTGTTTGTTTACCATCAAACTATTTATTCAGGAAAAACAAGGTGATATATCAGAGGATGACACTGTAAGATTTAAATCTTATTTAATGAGCTTGGGTATTGATGATCCTGTTACAAGAGATGCCTTCAGATCTGATTCTGAATACTACTTGGGATTGGCACAGCAAATTTCAGATATGATGGTAGCAGTACTGTTGGTATGAACCTTAAAAATAATATTTTCATACATTATTATTACCTCTGAATAACATTTAACTCTCACTGGCAGCTGATATGCTGAACTGAACAGAATATCCTGAAATTTGATTTTACTGTAACCTCGATATGTTCTGTTCTGCAAAAATTCTAAAAACGAATGTGATTATTTGTAACTGAAAATGTCGTGTACTTAATATCTATCACCCAGTTCATTTTTAAAAGATAACTACATGAACCAAATCGCATGACTGGGCATACAATTATATTGCAAAACAAAAATTCCTATGGCCCATAAATTTCCCATCATATGGCCCATATATTTCTGCAATCTCTGAAGGTAAACAGAGTAATGTAGAACACTCTCACATTTCACCAGTTATGTTTACATCCCACTATGTAATAGGTGGTGAGCCTATTGCCATACACCGGGCACATATCCAGATTTCGAGCCAGTACTAGAAAATCTAAATAAGAAAAAGTTTTGTAGTGCCCAACCAGAGTATTGAACGCAGGACCTCCCGATCGGCAGTCACAATTGAAACTAACATAACCAACGAGACAGTCAACTTTCTAATAAAACATTGAAACTAAATAATTTAAAATTAATTGAGTACTTATCATGTTTTATTATAATAAGAATCTGTCTTTGTCAAAACATAAATCATGTCCTTTATGAATACATTTTTTGTGTAATGTATTTGCAATTACAGGACTTCTTCTTCATTACAGGAGTGCAGTGGAATAATGTCATTGGCCGATGTTTGGTGCAGGGTAAATAGAGCGAGAGGTTTGGAACTTATCTCCCCAGAAGATTTGTTGAATGCTTGCAAGTAAGTTTTTCCACTGTACATGGTTAATTTTAGACACTTAAACACCACTACTATTGACAAACTTCTCATTACATTAACAATTGTAATGAGGCCTAAATGTGACAAACACATGCCTTTAGCCATCTCAGAGTAAAGTATGGCCTTAAGCAAACTGATCTTCCATGCAACCTTTCCATGGACATGACCACACAATCTGTGCTGTTATTTTATTAATAATGCCTCTGTACCATACATTTTAGATGATCCTCACGATCACAATATTTGCCACACATTCTTGCTATTTGTATCTGAGAGTGTGTCAATCTAAGGCACTTAAGATGGAATTGATATTCAATAGCATGTCTAATTAGAAGTAGGTCAGAAACACAACTATTCCTGAAAAAAGACATGGCTCCTATGACTTTCAGTTCAAAAAAAATTATTTACCAAAATACAGAGTGTAGTGAAGTATTGGTGAAGTCTTTCCAATATTGTTGTCCCTGGTTGATCAAAATTTTAATATGCCTATTGTTTACTGCAATCAACATGTTAGACCCTGTGGTAGTAAATTATAACCATAGACATTATATTGGAGAAATCATTTTCTGAGAATTTTTAAGTGTTATCATTTCAAAACAACAATCTCCTGGCACCTCTATTGCTGAGCCTGCAAGTATGCTTACCGAGGATAAAAAACTAAGAAATTATTATACTTTGTTCTGGCTGATTCAATCAATTTTCTTGTTAATTTTTATGTATGTTTAAGGAATTTAATAATTTATTGCATAAACATTGTAATATTTTTAGATTACTGCCAACAATTGGTGCTCCAATGTCGTTACGAAAATTTCCAAGTGGAGCCTGTGTTCTTCAACTGAATAGCCATAGGGATGAGGAAGTAGCTAAAGCTACCAGCGTATTGGTAATTTGTATTAAATTTAAATTAAATTTGTATCAAAAAGTAGGTCAAAATGAAAATAATTATAAACTTTTATATACATAGTCTAGCAACTCGTAATTGACCAATGTGGCAAACTAGTACCTTAACCATACTAAGACTTGTTCTAAGTTGTCACCTTCAAGAAAGTTATATTTTTGTGTTGATTGTAATGATATACTAAAGTAGACCTGATATCTCAATTACTATTAGTTGTAAGCCATTGATTACACACAAAACCCAAGAAAGATTTATATGTTAAATCAAATAATCCATTATTTAATGGGCTGCCTAATGTCAGCATTATAGTTTTAAAGTACATAAAACGCAACATCACCCCTGTAATTCCCAAAAAGGTAGGCAGAGGAATGTTGTGCACTTTAAATTACATCTGTGTGTACTAACGAAATAATCTCCGATAATATTAATTGAAATATTTTTTTGCAGCTTGACGAAAACGGATCCCTAACACCAGTGAAATTATCTCAAATTGCCAATGTTTCCGTCCTACTTGCACGTGAACGTCTTTTCACGACAGAACGTCTCGGAATGGCGTGTCGGGATGAATCTATTGAAGGTCTAGCTTTCTTCCCAAATCTGTTCCTGACAAAAACTTAATTGTTGCTGTTTTTAAATAATATATTTGAATATTATTGTTAATTAAGGACTTTTATTTTAGTTAAAAACAATTTAAGCACAAATATATTTATTTAAGCAAATTTCAAATTTCACAGAAAAGCTTATCATCTTTTAAAACTTGCTACAAGCTGCAAATGCTACTTATATGATTTGTTTTTCTAAAATCTAATATTTCAATCTTGAATTTGTGGCCCCTGATAACAACAATTAACAGTATGTGATCAAATTTAAATGTAAAATATTAATTATTACTTAATGATCTTAATTCCCTTGTAGCAATTCCTTGATAATCAGGAGTATAGGTCAAGAAGTCAATCGTGGATTCAGGTGTTTTAACTTGTTAAGAGGCATTAGCATTTGTACACTCCTCCCTACCTTCTATACCCTCCTCCTCTGGAAATGGAGCCACTGCTGTTATTATTAGGGGAAGTTGACTAGATCCAGTAGATACACACAGAGTTACAAGCATTACAAGCCATTAAATTTTGTCCATTATATTAAATAGAAGTCATTGTAATTGTCTCCCCCATTAAATATTAACACCTTCACAAGTGAATGGAGACTGGTGTTTCAGATACATTATAAAAATCATCACATTCAGATGCCACGAGCAACCTGAATATCCTTTGTTATTTGTAGTGACATGAAATAAACCACTTAAGGCCTCGTCAGACAAAGTGTAGCTGGATGTGGTTATATTTACTTTGTGTGTTGACCAAGTGCTCTTTGTATGTGAATTACTATGAATACATACACAAATGAAACCACTAAGCGAAGCTTGGCGTAGCAGTTTCGCTACCACACGTTACGCTTACATGACACCCAGTCACAATTTATTTCTGTTTAGGCCCCTATGCAACATCACATACAAAAGCTTATAAGACATTTCTATTGATGACAGACAAGCCACACTACTACCGGATTTATTGGCATTCATAAATCCATACATATTTTACTATAAAATATAAACTGAGCACATAATATTAATTCAATCCTTTCCAATACCACTTCTAAAGCTTGTTATTTTACTTTAGCACCTGGACTGTTAAATGATTAGTGTGTTATAAAATGAATACAAAAATAGTGGGATTACAGATATATGTGAGTACAGATTAGGCAAAGGTAAAAAAGTGTTTCATTGATATTACATACTTATAGGTGACATACAGACTTGACTAATGCAGTGACATTCAATACAGACACATGTAATTACTAAAAGAGCAATTCTAGAGTAAACATTAATTTTTCAATCACTACTTTATTAAAAGTATCGATATTACAACAATTTAATGCTTCCACATTACATATAATAACAAAGCAGTTTTAAATGCAGGATATACACAGAATATTCATGCAATACATTTGAAAAAATACATTCACAGTCTCTATTGCACTGAATTAAGTTAAAAATTGATTAATATTTCTATCATAGAGGATAATTAACTGCACCATAACATGCAATATCTTGTTTTCTCATATACAGCATTTCTGCTATTTAACCATGTGAACAATGCTAATACAAATTGTTTAAGAAAAGCACATCATAAGCTATTGCACTTTAATAATTGCATGAAACTTAAAAGGGGCAAAAAAAGAAAGTTATCCTAGTGCTACTCTTATTTATTTGTGTGGAATGTTAATACTCAATTGCATTTTTGAATTCTTTGGGTAACTGACTATGCTTCCCACACAGCTCCCAAGCTTTAAAGTCATCACAGGACCTTATATTATCAAGGAAGAATTCTACTCCTCTTACAAATGGGAGTAACAGCTCATCATTGATAACTTCAGAAAGGCGATGAAGATATGCAATATTCTTTGCCAGAGTTTCCTTCATTTCAACAGTCAAAGGACGTTTGTTGCACTCTACAATATCCAACTGAAAAGGGAAATCATATTGATGAAAATTACTACTAATTGTATAAATTCAGTACCTATCTTCAACCCAGTATAATGATATTAATCATATCAATGAGTTAGATTAATTAATAATTAAATCTTATAGCATCATAACTATTATGTAGTAACATGCCTATTTCTCCGCAGAGGTGGATAGGGGAGTACATATAGTGATATAGTTCACTCCCACATTTCAACACTTACATTACATTCATGTCCCATTAAGAATCTGGATTCCAAGCATCTATTTTAAATTTCGAGCGAGAGAAACCTAACAGTACCAGTCCGATATTTGAACCCAGGCCACTTTGCAATGCTGCTTGCAACCACTTGACTAATGACACAAAAGTAACTTTATTTTGGACAAAACCATAATTGAGATGCTCATAATATTTAAGAATGATTCTCAAAATAAAGTTCATTGATAAATAAAACAGACAGTAAATTTCCAAAAGTTATAGCAATTCAATATAATTTTCTGAACAGTTCCAATTATTAAATTTTGAATGTATGTGGTTTAAAAATGTCATATGATTTAATTCAATGTTAAACACTTTCTCAGGATTTGAAAAACAATGAATACTTAGGAATGTTTATGTTTAAATGTCTATTAGTTGGTTTTATTATTTAAACACCTTAATATATCAGGTGCAAATTGAAAAGTAATTTATTATACCTTCTCCTCAATAGTGTTTAATTGGAGCCCCAGATATGTGTTTAAGCACTCTGGTAGTGACTTCAAATTCTTAGGTAAATGACAATTTTTATTCTTTCTTATTATAACATCTCCAACCTGAAATGTCATACATATAATTATTTTACTACAAAGTGGCAAATAGCATGGTACAAGATACTATGTTTTATATTAAGAATATATGCCAGCATATATATGACTTAAGTAATATCAACTGTGCTCCCTGTAAACTTAATCAGACTACTACATAAACATCAAAGAAATTGAATACAAAGTGCAAAATTTTAGACCTACTTTGTTCTAAGTTTTTGTACAATCCAAATTGTGTATAGAAAAAGATACTGAAGCAAATTTTCTAGTAATTTCAATAACTGATCCTCCTTAGTTTCACAGAATTGAGCTTTTCTATGAAGATTCACATGTGTATTCCATGTTCTTAATCTATGAAATTGAATATCACCAGGATGTAATTTTAATGTAAATGTTATTTTGACAAAATCTACCACCAACAATTAAATGTGGAAAAAAAATCTAATATCTAAAAACCAATCTAGTTAAAGTTTGAATTAATTTATAGCAGTTGTAGCTGATTAGATAAACAGTGTTATTTGTTTCAATTATATAATCAAAGACTCATTGCATAGTCATCCAATGACATTCAATTAAGGAATTTTTTTACCTAAGTATATTATAAAAACAAGTATAAAGTTGAAAATGCTAAATAAATTGTAATATTGCTAACAAATATTTAATTGTAATCATACCTGAGTATCAAAAACAGAGGCCAATTGTACATTGTGCTTGTGGCTTAAGCAGTCGGCTAGTTTTCTACAGTCATGGACAACTTTCTTAGGACTGTTACCTTCAAGTAACTTTCTCAATCCAGCATCAAATGCATGATATTGCATAACCTGAGTATCAAATATATAAATCTGATGTGGAGTAGACATCACCAAAAAGGGCATTTGGCATTTTCTTCCCAGACCTGCACCATCATTACTGACTGCAATGTAGTTGTAATTATTCAAATTTTTCAATGCCTCATGATACTGTGCATCTACTTGATTGATAAACAAATATTTCATGGACATTTTAATAATATCCTCACATTCTTTCTGTGTTATCTTCAAGTATTTTTGTTCCTCTGGCTTGTTAAGTTTCACAATATCTGTGACCTCAGAGTTGTAGTAGTGACACACACCTTCATTTTCAAATCCTTCAGACAGTTCTTTAACATTGTATAATGATATCTTTGACTTATCCTTGCTAATACTGTAGAAACGACCTTCAAATATTTCGGAATTTTTGGTATGGATTTGTAAAAGTTCTCCCTTCAAATACTTGTTTTCCATATTGTATGTGATTCAATCGACCTTGTGTACCTTTATTTTATTAATCTTTCTTTACTGGCTTGACAGGAACCCTGTCTGCTTCACTGTAGGCTTTATATATATATAAACCCAATGTAACGTGCAGGACTACTACAGCGACAACAGCAGAATAGACGCTGCTTGTAACCGGCTCCAACCCCAGAATACCATCAAAGAATATAATCTTAGCGATAAAGAATGTAAGAACCGGAACGATTATGATAAATAAACAGTATTTTATAACTGTTCGAAACACTTGGAAATCGGGTAATTCCTAAAAAAATAACCTAGGTTACATACATATACACACAATAAATATGACTTGCGTAAATTTAGTACTTACATTTGCTTTTCCGTCAATCATCATAAGTTTGAAAGTAAAAAAAAACAAATGAATATAACTAGTTACTGGACAAACTTCATAAAAATTAGTATTTAATTAAGCTGATGCCTCCTATTCTTTACCTTCACGACTTTATTTTTTACTGAACCTTCCACCATAGACAATTGATAATACACTATAGTCTATAATTATATAGCATGCATAAAATTCAAGCGCAAAGATCATAGACACCTGTACTGATGTGCTCGTGACTGTGTCTCAATATCTCAATATATCTTTGTATTAAAATTTTGTACACTCCGTAACTCCGTTCCGTGGAATTTACGTATAGATCATAATATAGTTCATTTTCGTCCAAGACATGTAGTTTCGGCTTTGGTTTGCGAAACTGCCTACTTTATGTATATACAAATGTAGGTAGGCCGTCAAAATTATCAATTATAACACAAAAGTAACAGTAAATTGTAATGCAAATATTCGAAATTATTTGCAGAGATTATTTCATACAGTATAAAATTTCCTTAAAAAACAAAAAATAATTCATTAGTACTTATTTTTGCTATAAAAAAGTTTTTTTAAACCATTAAATCTTATGCTATAATGAGTTATTAAACATATCTCAAATTTGATTACACATGACTGACTGATAACCTAGTGGTTTGAAATTTGACCTCTCACTCCAGGAGAACGGGTTCAAATTCTGGAGCGCATTTCGTTACAAAACTTGCGTTTTAAGATTAAATATAAGTTGTTATCACTTGTAAAGGAAAACATCGCGAGGAATCCTGCACACCTTAGAGTTCATAAATTCATAAGTTCATAATGTGTGTAGTCTGCCTAAACTGATTATTTGAAGATCAAATTCATAAACTGCCTCGTTGGTCGTGTTAGTTGCAAGTGCGGCTGACGATCGGGAGGCCCCGGGTTCGATTCCCGGGTCGAACACTACAAAAATTTTCTAATTTAAATTTTCTAGTAGT
>DWTO01001705.1:0-15549 GCA_018244755.1 Jemadia pseudognetus
TAACAACCCGTTAAAGGCGATGGTGCTGCCATCTAGGCGATAGTGCTGCCATCTGATCTACAGCAGTAGCGCCGCTATGTACGTCATAGGACGATCGAGTCGGGATATTTGCTCTATTTTTTATTCTAAATTACGATAGTACAGATGCGTTTTAAAATGGAGCACGCATGGATACATACAGCCTCTTCAACCTTGTTTTAAAATTCCCTAGATTGTGTGTTAGTCTACATAACCCAAGCGTATCAAGAATCACGCAATGCGTGCGGAGATTGATGAAGTCTACTTCGTCGTACATTTGTGCCCGGCGTATGTCAATAGGGCCAAAATCTATATGGGCGAATAACACAACTAGTGGAAAGTAGGAATGCTAAACTGCCTAACCCTCCAGTAAAATGCAAGCGTGATGTTGCTATAGCATTGGCGAACTTATAGCATAAAGCATTATCTGTCCAGGTACAAATACAATCGATCCACGTTAGATGTATCGAGCTAAGTACCGGTCGTGTTGCGATCATATTGGCGGCGAGCGAGGCCGCGACGATTGTGCGATGAGGAACCTTGAGCTCACTGCTAACCGGATTTGCTAAAACATACACTGTAGACTCCAACTGTACAACTTAATACTATATCTACTTTGATCTAAGTAATTCAAATTTCAAAATTTTATGGTACACAATGGCGTGTTGGTGCAGTCGTTAGCGAAGCTGTTGCCGGTGGTGGTGGGTTCGAATTCGAACGGATTAAGTATTATTGCCATGAGCTTAAGGTTTTGTTATGTTTTTTGATGTAAAAAAATATGAGAGTATATTTATATGTATTTATGTAGTTTATCAGCTGTCTGGTTCAACACAAGCTCCCTTGAGGCTTCATTTATGACGAAATGACTGTGTGGTAATGTTTCAGGATATTATTATTAAAACGGCTATTTATATACGATTGCGCTGAATCGCGATCTGCTAGTGCCGGGTTTAGTCGCCTCTTTCGACTTCCCGGCACAGGGTCGGGGAATGTATTCTTACTCCGGCCGGACACGGATAATTTTATATAGGTTGTAGTTATTTTATATTGGCTTGGTTACCTGTTCTTCGCGCATCTTGCAGAAGAGCGTCTGCTTCTGGGTCTCGTCGAGCTCCGCGAGGATCTCGGGGTCCACCCACATGTCGCGCAGGATCTGCTGCAACATGGCGCCGGACCTGCCGGCAACCAACGACACATGTTAACAGATAGTTTGTTAGGTTAGGTTGTTGGGTCAAGTTGCTAGGTTTTGGTAATAGGCTTGCATACTATTCCATACGATGTATAACTACTGAAACCTGGTGAGTACATTACTCTGCCTAACCTTTCGGAGAAATACAAGCGTGGTGTTATGCTATGTACCTAGATAATTCAAGCTTTATTGACTTATTTATTACAGTACTCAAAGTTTTTCATCGTTGACTTTGAGACAATTTTAAATGGGGAACATTTTTGTTGATATTCGTTTTTTTGTTCTAAACAATGAAGAGTAAATTAATAAATGAGTCAATAAAATAATTACATGTAAGATTGTAACATCCAAAAGTGCAATGAATCGACAGCAATAGTAAGTCACCTATAAACACTGAACGTAATAATGCGTTTTTATTTTTTCCTTGTCCGTTAATAATCCCCAGCTTATCTTAATATTTTGCGCATCAATAAATTATTATCAAATCTATTTTATTAAAAACAACAATAACAACTCAGGACAGACGAAACGAATTAATTCAACGTTAAATTACGTTACAGTAATAATCGCATTTACTACTTTATTGGTCGCTCGTTGCGAGCGTGAATGCCGATCGAGAGGATTTGAGTTCAAATCCCGGATCGGGCAATATTAGATTTTACTATCTTAAAGTTTCTAAATAAAACTTCTAATAGTGACTCGAATTCTGAGTTTTTGTTTGGTGTATGTCTATAGACTCACTACCTATTCCATTCTGAATCGTTAGTGTACTGCACTCCTCTGCCCAACTCTTCGAGGATTACAGGCTTGATAACCATTTTTTTATTGTAATAAATGCAATAGTTATCTAAAGTATCCTAATATAGAATACAAGCAAAGCTATAATTATATTCAACCGGTGAAAGACCTCGTAAATTTTATTGATTGGCACTGCCTACACTAAAATTAACTGCCTATTAATCTATACATAGACACTGACAATCATGTCTATGATAGTTGGGCTATCTCGTGTGTTGCGACCTTAAGTTATCAGTCGGCAGATACCAGTGTATGCCGCCCTTAACGAGTTCTAAATAAATATATGTATCTCGACAGTGATCTGAATATGTAACTTACATTGTAATCAAGTAGTGTTCCGAAGTTAAAATCTATTGTTTTTTTATAATATCCAAAATCTAGTCTAAGATGGATATAAAGATAGATTAAACGTTACAAAAACTGAAAAGGTCACTAAAATATACCTAAAACTGTTATAAAATCACAATATGTACAAGTTTTCGTTTTTAATTCGTTGGTTTTTTTAAAGCGATGACTCGCAGTGGCAAACAATTATATAAAACAAAACAAAAACGATGACAACATATATTCATTATAAAAATATTTGGACCTTTAACCGGTTATAAAATAAATATTTTTCGCAGTCATAAAAATATAAATGTTCTGATTAATATATGTATATTCAAGTTTGTCTACAGATCGCCGTGACAAATTCATACTTGGAATGTCCGAAGACACTAAGCCAACCCAAGAGCCTGCTATGAAACATGTTTTTGTATACACATATGTACATAAGCACAGCAGATGTACTGAACAAGTTGGGTTCCAAAAAATGTTTCTAAATTAGTTTATTGACTCACTAATCTCGAACATTTATGAACATCAAACAATATTTCGGAGTCCAAGCCTTCAGAATCGTCAGACGTAACCAATAAATAGATAATGTCGATATTATTAAACAGACAATTCAGCTGATATTATTAATAACTTAAGTGTCTAAACCACGCTATCTGCATCAAAGCCGCACGGTTCGTGGAAAATTGCAACTTAGGTGCAGCTTTTGTGCGGTTGACAACACTGCATTGAAATTTCAATCAAACGGCGCAGTCTGCGGTTTCCAAGCAATTATATCAACCTAACAATAACTTCAGCCAAACTGCAATATTGCAGCTGGCGTGCAGTTCTAAACCAAACTATCTGTAAACACTTATACTAATGTACTAAATTATTTATTTATTTTTTACTTTAAACGGATTAACCAAGTTGACAATTGAAACTAACAACTCTATTCCAACAGTCCTCTTTGAAGTTCATTTTACTTGCAACTGCTCAAACTGCTTCACAAAAAAATTACCGCATAATACAAACGCTATTAATATTTACATCGCTCATAAATAATTCACTCAGCGCTCCATTTTACAGTACAGAGCGCATCGTACCGCCGTTAGCGACCCTATTTCACGCGAACCGAGATAACGAGGGTAGGAAGAGATACTAACTTCCGTTGGATGTACGATATGACAGCTAACGTTGACAGATAAGGTTAGATTTTTTTTTAATTTGACTGATACAAGTAACGGTGATACAGAGATGAGGCTTATAAAAATTATTTGTGAACTATACTGACCCCTCAACATGTGACGTTTGGTTTCTTAGAACTGGAATATATGTATACTTATGCGTCTTTTAATGTGGGTAGTGGTACAATTTACTTATACAACGAATGACTTTAATGCAATACATGCAAAATATTAAATCTTTATTTTTAATTAATATTTGTACACCCGATAAGATACAAAGTGGTCTACGGATATTATATTTTTTGTAATAAGCATTTAAAATTCCTACGTTCATCGTTATTTGAATTAAAAGACTGCAAATGCTTAGCAATACCTAATGAAACGAAAGCTCATAAAAGAATAATATAAAAAAAATACGGTACGCATCTTTTCCCTTATTGCCCTCTCGTTTTCTCTCGTTACATTAGAAAAGGACTTCTATACAATCAAAGTCTGTACATGTATTAGTGGATTACGCGACATCTGCCGCCCGTTCGCGTGCATTGAACACCATTAATCTCTGGAAGCAACATGGCTTCCGTATCTCGTGTCATGTGTAATCTCAAGTGTCATCTTCACGTATCATATTATTATTTTCAGTTCATACCTAGCAAGCGAATTCGGATTTAATTAACTTTATCTATGAATACAGATGATTTTAGATCGTAAATACGTTTTTAAGCTACGTTTTATGAACAACCCTTTCGGCTACAGAAATATTAACTAAGATTAAATAATAACAACATATTGACTGTCTCGTTGGCTATGGTTGCAAGCGGGACAGCAGCTCGAGAGTCCTGGGTTCGATTCTCTTGTCCGGTATCTGCAGCTGAATTTTTCCAAGTTGTAATTCCCGAACACGACCAAACAAATGACAATACATAAGACTGCTTTACTTGCAATGTATTTTATATGCTAGTTGTGTTTTAAATAAAACAGTGCAGTAAAATGTTGCAAAAAAGAACTTTAAAACGTTGCACTTAACGATGCGGCCAGAATGTTGCACATCTATTAAAAGTAAATGCACGAATATCACCTTATTATATCTGGAACAAAGGAGGTGCATTTTATTTTACTGCGTTTTTTTATTATTATCTAGTATTGTTTCCGTGTAAAACCTACAAGGATACTTTTCGAATTCGGATACGTTATTCGTCGAAGGATTGGTGCTTTAAACTGTGTCTCACTTCGGAGACGCTACGTTCCAATCTTGCGCGCCACTATTACAAACGTATGGGCATTGTAAATATTAAATATACATCACTGTAACGGTGATAGCTGTACGGAAATACCACATCTAACCCCAGTAACCTTACCACACCACTACCATGTAAGTAACGCCGATCAGGCAATACATGAAGTTCGCACTTTCATATAAAGCCCGCTATTTATTCTGTTCTGAAGCACCGAGTTTTCAACAAGTCACTAATCAATGAAGTATTCTCATTGTTTCTTGCTACCAACGTTATCTGGATAGCTTACTCATGCCGCCAAATTGGACGTCAACAAATTACGCAGTTCTTTATTGTCCTATTTTACAAATCTTTATATTCCTTTATATATTGGACACTTATGTATGACATAAGTAAGGTAAAACAGAAAATTAGAATGTTAACTTTTCTATTGTATTCAGATATTTGTGTCGTGTAACGAAGCGCCAAATTCATTAGGTACAAAGTTACGAATAACTCTCAACAGATGGCTCTAATTCTATTTCTTAATATGAACGCGCGATAGGTACTGCCGGTTGCTTGAAAACTTACTTTTAGAAATCCAAAAAATGCAGTTTAACATTCCCGTAAATAATATCACGCTACATAATAATATAACTTAATCTTTAAAAATAACTTGTTTAAATAGAGAATCTTAAAATATAAAATTTACAAAAATAAGACATGATTCCAACAACACTGATAGTGCTGCCAGTTTCTTAGATGTTACAAGACAGAAGATATGCTAATCAAGATAATTTTTAAAGTGTTATTGACCGTTATTTATATAACATGCAAATTTGTTTAAAAAAAAATTTATGTACAATGACTTATATATTTATCATCTGTGTAGTGTCCATAGACACAACGAGCTAATTTGAATGTGGATCCGGCAGCGCGCATGAATAATGCATTCTGTCGTTGAACACGATTTGTATTCGACGCCGCGCACGCGCACGTCCACGTCTTTTACATTGTCTGTTTGCGCGCGCGCTTTCTGGGAACTCACTTCAAAGGGACTCCACACAAAATTATTCAATGTGCTATTTATATGAGTTATTTATATTGTTCCAAACACAAACGCATTACGACAGAGTCAAAGAGTTAAATAATCAGGATGTGTGCCCGGTGTATGGCAATAGACTCACCCTCAATTCCATAAGCGAAACGAAACGTAACTGTTGAAACGTGGCAGTGTAATACGCACTTCTGTGTATCAAATATGTGTACATATTCACATATTTGATTATTCAATTCTACGCCGTCCCAAAGCAAACATAACGCGCTAATTGAAAACACAAGAAAATATTTCATAAACAACATTCTTAATTATGTTTAGAAACCCACTCGAGCCAATGACAAATTGTTTTTCCAATTGGTCGCACAACAACGTGAAGAACGCGAAATATGCACGTTAAAGCGTAAACATTCATGACAAGTTATTGAAGAATTCACTAAATGAGAATATTTACTATTAATATTATTTCTAGCCTTCGTTTCCCACGGGAAAAGCCACGATTGATACCTATGCGCGGTGCAGGTGACAGACCATCACAGTACCAAACCAACCGTAGAATATAATATTCTAAGCAAACTCTACCTAAAATATTGCTACCTATAATTAACACCACTAAACTCACTAATTGTGACACGTCATCATCACAAACCCTTTAATCGTTACAATAATTATATCATTAATTTAAT
Source organism: Jemadia pseudognetus (assembly GCA_018244755.1). Taxonomy (NCBI): domain Eukaryota; kingdom Metazoa; phylum Arthropoda; class Insecta; order Lepidoptera; family Hesperiidae; genus Jemadia; species Jemadia pseudognetus. Next base: position 6,459 of record DWTO01001705.1, read on the forward strand.
AACCCTTTAATTGTTATAACTTTGTGCAATTTCCTTTCAAAAAGAAACGCACTTGTGGCTAATGTTGCCGACACTAGCTAAAGTGCGTAAATTCTTGACAGGTTTAATGTCAACGTCATTTTGACAGTGTATGTATTGTACATAGTTGCAAAGATTTGAATCAGTAAATCGCTCTTTTTTGAGCTCCATTGTCTATGTCGCCTTGTTTTTTTTGCTTCCATTTCTTTTCTAAAGCGTAAAGGTCGTTATAGTGGAACTGAGTGTCATGTCCTCGAAACAATACCATACCTTATTCTGATATATCGTAGCTTGGTATACGCATTGTATTTCTATAATTTGTATGTCTTGTACATAATAAGCCGAGTATTATAACAAGACAGCCACAAGGAAAGTCGTGACAAGTTGGTGGGTAGATTGCTTTGTGAGCTAGGGTTGTTACAAAAAAGTAACTCTAAAAAATGTGTAATACAGAAATATAAAAAATGCTTTTAAATTTCACTATTGTGTATTATAAAATATTTTGATAATTCAGTTTTAGGTCTGAATTTATTTGGAAACAAATGCAATTACATTTTGGTTTAATCATTATTAATACTTATTGTTAAAATGTGTAGCGGTGGTAAAACGTGGGAGTGTATTACATAGTATGCACCTCTACCTACCTCTTCGCGGCTTGCAAACAAAATCGAATGTTTTAAATTATAAAAAAAGCGTTCAACATCGCGTACTAATCAAAATAATCCAGTTCTAATCCCAGTACAGTTGCATCGTTCAAAATCTTTTCCTCGCGCGCATTAATATTCGACACAGATAGGCGCGCAGCGGAGCGCGGCAGCCCTAGTTGCTAGCGCAACGCGAGGCACTGGCACAATGGCGCAGCGGTTTAAAAGTGAAGGTGGTCGAAAATGTCTGTGGCCTGCCCAATACCGGTTCTGGTGCCTTACTACCGAACTTTGTTAGAACTTAGCTTAGAGTTGACGCGGTATTCGACGACAACTGTTAAAATATTCGTTTTAGTTTCATGTTAAAATTTATACAGAAAATTAACTAAATGTGGTAGTAAAATGCCGTAAAACATTTATAAACGCACAGTTGCGAATGACTCATAACATATCATTTACCGAGTGAGAAAATTTTAAATGTCAACAATAATGTAGACTGCCTCGTTGATCGAGACGACCTGGGTTCGAATCCCGAGTCAGGTACTGTTGAATTTTGAGTTTTCCTACCTTGGAATTCCCAGTAGTGTCTCGGAGTCTTGAATTGAACCCGGTGTACGGCTACCGGCTCATCCCATAATTCATATTAAAACAAACGTAACTAGGGAAACGCGGGAGTGTACTACACCCTTCTGCCTACCTCTTCTGGGTTATAAGCATGATGTTATTTGTTACTAATATGTCATACACAATCCGATATAAGAGTTGGTTTGTAAAACACGAATGTGTAGAATTGAAGTGACTCAAACCTTTCACACTAGCCAACGCAACGTCAAAGTTACTCTTCTTTGAAATATTTATAGATGTCGCTAGTTATTAAGGTAACGGCTTAAGTACTAAATGACCCATAATAATACCTGTCTTGCACAACACTAAGACAAACGTAACGTCACGCTTGTACACCCCGAAAAGGTAGGTAGAGGGGCGTGGTACTCTCCCACGTTTCACAGTACAATAATAATATACAATACTAATGGCTTCAATTATGCTCTGCACAATGTTCGAATTATTTACAAACAAAGAAAGCTCCGTCCGCGCACTCCAAGCGTGTGGGCGGGACGCATGCATATGTCAAGGGCGTACGTAGATACTTGTTACATTACCATTATACTAGCTCATCTAGCCTGTATTGTAAATCATAATTTTTCCTTTTTCTGGCCATTTTATTACAAATTAAGCATCAAGACAGCTTGTGTAATGGTAACTGGACGGCTTATAAACTAATACCCATAATCCCATAAAGCCATAATGCCAGCATCCCAGTCGTGGACTTAGACAATGAATATTTTGTAATTACTTAAATTCGGCCACCTGATCTACATAAAAAATTAAAAACGCGATGTTAATGTGAACTGGGCCTAATTGTATCGATGTAAGTTTTGTAAGTACCGTACATTAGACGTTTCGTTCATTTCATTCGTTCATCATTGTTTGCAAAGCGCACCCATATCGCGAGGAGATTGTATTAGTCAACAAACATGCAATCATCGTTCTTTTGTATTCGTAATAGATGCTAATATTGCGTGGGCGTTGTAATGTTTGGGTAATTTATAATTTTTATATATGCGTCGTAATCTAAGGTAACGTATGTTGGTTTTTTTTTTAATTTAATTGCAATGAAAAGTTTTTGGGTCCTTGAAACTTTGTTCCATAACCCGTAACAGTATTAAAATAATATAATTATTATAGTTTGCAAAAAAAAATCTTTTTATACATACTTACTCTCAGTTATTCCGTTACTTAACGGTCGTAACCTTTTGTTTTAATATACTTATTATGATTTCTCTACTTATGGTATTTTATCTTATAGTTTGTGGTCTACATCTGAACTTTTGCAACATATTAAAAAATGCCAATGAATTGCAAGTTTTGAAGAAGAGACTTCGGAACAAACCTATGTCCTAATTATATTGTAATTCATTTTTCATCAGTTCTAACATCAGCCGCTTCCACTCCACTGCTGGCCATAGGACAGCGCTATCGCGTTCTCTACCCAACCTACAGGCCATTATCCCACACCTAATATTTTAGAATTTGAAATTTCCTACCGTGATCCAGTGATTACCTATACTGTATCCAGCCATCTTGAATCCCATTTAATAAATTGACATGCAACTACTTAGAGCTCACATACAGGATTTCCTGTCATTGATGTCTTGGTTACGTATTGTACGACAAGTGCACAATATTTTAAAACATAATATCTAAGTTTATCATTTAAATATCACAATCGAAAACTAAGAGCCAAATTTTATAAAACACCTTTTTAACAAATATAATAAATAAAAATAAATAAAAATAACAAATATAATAAATAAATAAATAAAAATAAAAATAAGTGTTAACTAGCCATAAGCTTTTTAATAGCAAAAACGTAAATTTTAGTGGAGTTCATTGACCCGACCCACTTATCTGAACCCAGTTCAGTATTTGTATAATTCTAAACACTATTAATCTATAGGAATGTAGGTCACTCTGCTTTTGTGCGAAACGACCGGAAAATTATTTCCTCTTTGCTACGGTTTAGTTCTAAGTATTAAGCAGACGCCAGAGAACTGCAAAACGCCGTGCAATAAGCCACTAAGTTGACCCAGAAACCGCGGCACAGTTAAAAATGTATAATTCGTCGCGAAAATATTCAAATTTTGAACAATGAGCGCGATTAAGAATTTCCGTTTGAAAAGTTTTAAGAGCCGTTATATACCTACATACACAAAGTAAACTCCCATGTGTTTGCAATAGTATCGCATTTCACTGTACGGCCTTGCATTTTACGCCTTGGCCGAGATTTGCGGACGAAATATAAAACATCCTTGCTGTAACTTACCAAGTGAAATTCGGTTGCATATGTTTGAAAAAAAAACAACTTAAGAAGATGCCGTGTGTCGCAATTTCTGAACAAAGCGTTGAACTGTCAGTGGCTGTATCAGGTGACAGAGCGGGAAACAAAAGCGGCGTTCGAAAGTGGGTTATTCAAACAAAGACTGACTAAACTTGCGTCACTTGATAATATATCCGGCTTATTTTTTTTAGATGTACAATCTAGTACCTACGGCCTCTTAAAGGTCTCCTTATTCGCGAGTTCAATCTGTACCAGGCCATAGACTACGTACGAGAAACAAATCTTGGCTTAGGTTGGCCTTAAATTAGTTCCAAACGAAAACAACACAAGCATATAAACGCGTCCTGGTATAACAAACAGAGACATCCTTATCAAGTGACCTACTTCTTATCTTCAACCCATTAGATATTTTAACTAAAGGGCTACATATTACCTACTCAGGTCTTATGAGGAGTTGTGTTTTTAATAATTGCCCTTTATTACAACTGGCGAACATAAAAGTGTTACTACTTTCCTCTACGCATATTTTTAAGGGTTACATGTGTGATGTTACGTTACATTTTTATTATAAACCTTCAATCCTAACGAACCCCGTCCATGTATTTTTTAACTTATCTTAAATCACAAGACGTATTCATCATGCCAGTGACATTTTATTTTTGTGACCTTCACCGACCTTCACTAGCAACTAGCACTACAAATGTACATACATATTATATGTACATCTAAGCTACACGGTATTGACCTTTCAAAAGGATTAAATAAAACCATAATACGATTTAGGTATAAGCTTTTGAAATCTGTGCGCAATGAACATGACATTTGAAATTAGGCGGGAAACATCAGAAGCGTATGCTTCGATATGGCTAAATTAGACATACTAAATCTAAATTTAGACTATACTAATTAGGTTTTATGGTCATGGTACACTATAACCAACCATATGTAGGTGTAAATATCTGCAACGCATTTAAATATTGATAGTTATGATGCCATTACGAAGCTTACCGCCACATCATCGAATTTTAAAACATGAACCCGTAAACTATGACTAATATAACCGTATATGCACAACTATAATTGCCAGTATTCAGCATCTAAGATACCGCCACTAGAATAAATCTTACATACACAATACTTTTTTAACACCTGTTAATTTGAATTGATTCTTTTTGACAGTAGTGTAAATTACTCTATGCGCGCACACACACACGAACGAAGGCACGCGAGCATGTACTAATGTACTCACCACATATAGTCACGCACACAATCTTACTCACGACTCACAAAAAATGAGTATTCTCAAATTATTATAATTTTTGTCATTACCATTCCGACGAATTATTTTTGATTTAGTAAAAAAAGAAAGAAAACTAGATTATATGTATTCTTGAGCTACATTCGACAATTACGTAATTTTATGAATTGGATTAGAACATTGGGAAAGTGTAGAGGAAGCCAGATTTTTTCATCCCTCAGAGAACAACTAGATTGTATATAAGTTACGAGTATGTAGCAACGCATACATAAATAAGCAGTATTTTCATAATACTTACAATAACGGTAACAGTTAGTAATACTAGCCTTAATAATTTTCTACGCTGCACGCATCATTCGTCATGGCTAGCAATACCTACTCCATTACCGCTTACGAAGAATCATATTCAAACAATAAGTGGTAAAGCGACCACAATTGTTTGGCGGCCATTTTAAAAAATTAAATATGTTTTGACATTACTAAATTGAAATTAGCCGCCTGGAAACTGAGCTCTCGTTTATTCCATAGTGTAAATGTGTAGTTTATTGGTTTGACACACGTTAAGTTTTCCAATTTACGTAAAAAACACAAGCTTTGCGTCATCTTCTTACAAGACATGTATTAAATAGTCAGAACTTTAATTAGAATTAAAAGGATATTCATTTGAACCTTTCAAATGAAAAGTTATTCTGTAACAAGATTATCAAATAACTTGCCAAATAGGAGATGTAACGTAAACAGAAATTGCACAAATGTCAAAAATGGAACATTACAATTAAACGCAATAACATTATGAAAAAAAGTTGATGCTACAGATTATAATTGCGCGGTTATTTCGACATTTGCCATTTTAAAATGGCGGTAAATCGCGCGGTCAGTGTCCCTTTGCGGTGGTGTTCGTGACAAGATTAAAATTAGGTCTTTCTGGGAATAATGGTTGAAACACAAACAAAAATGTAGGTACCTACATATTATTCTAAATATAACATGCTGATTTATTATAGACTTAATCTGGATTAGAAAAACAAGGACGTTTCAGTATATATCTTCTTAGATATCACTTGATTTTGATACCATTTGAAAGAAAAGAAAATCTCTCAACAGCCAGACAACCAAAAGGCCAAATAAAAATTTTAATCATGTTTTTGGTTATTATTACTTAATATTTCAAGCTTTGTGTAGCGAAGTTGAATGTGTGGACGTATTCGTTACATGTGTACCTTTACTTCCATCATTGGTCGTGTTGGGTGCAAGCGCGACTGCCGATCGAGAGGACCTGGGTTTAAATCCTGGGTCGGGCACTATTGAATTTTTCTAATTTAAATTTTCTAGTCGTAGCTCGGAATCTGAGTTTGCACGGTGTATACCCATAGACTCACTACTTATTCCATACCTGTACGATATCGTAAATGATGTAATATGGGAGCGCTATATACTCCTCTGCTGGGATTTCAGGCGCGATGTCATGCACATGTATACTTCCAAAACAACAACACTAAACCTCTCCTTTATTTTTATAAACGCACACCGATGAGTATTTGAATGTAGGCCGCGGTTATTTTACTCCTTTCTCGGTCAATGAGTGAAAATCATCGTGTACTCTTTAGTATGTTAGTTGTTTAGTTTCTAGTCGAGTCGATCTAGAATGTTAATAGACCACATTGATGTCAGCCGCTTTATTGCCAGGTTGCCATTTATATAGAACTTGCCATCGTACTCGTACATCCCAAGCGGCACGCGGTTTTATTAATTGCACACATTATTCTTCATTTGTTTCGATTCACACAGCTGCATTTGTGATGTGATATGGCGGGAAGAAAAATTACATGAAAAATAAATTTTATGTATATTTTATATGAGTCTATTTAATATTAATAAATTCTTATTGTTGTTGCCATGTATAAATACTAATATTCTGATTTGGCGAGTCAGGTTGCCATTAAAGTAACTTCACGCCTGTGATCCCCGAAGAGGTAGGCAGAGGAATGCAGAACCACTCCCACGATTCACCAGTTACTTTTACGTCCCATTATGGAATAGGTGGTGAGTAAAGCCATTAAAGGATTCACGTTTTCCTATTCTGTTCGTAATTGAAAAGTTTTCTTGGCTAGACACATAAAAAAACTAGGACTGCCGCGTTCCTTTGCACGCACACCCATAAAATGATATCAATTAAATGCGGTACGTATGTGGCGTTCATTGCATACGGAAGAACATTATAATGGTCGTGCTTGTAATGAGAGTGAATTTATAGAGGTTTCAAATAACCGGTTCGTTTTAATATAGACTCTTGGTTGCCTACGATTGCGTGCAAAAGCCAAAGCTCATATAAACATTAAACGTGTATCCTTTGCCAGAATTCGAATTTAAAACATGTTGAATTATGTCAGATGGTATTTTCTCCTATAATTTCGTCTTTGGTATTACTCGTATGTATGCAACTGTAATAAAAAGCGCTGTTCAGGAAAAGAAAAGATATTTTGTAATTGGTTCATTCAACAATATTTTACTGAGATTATGTAAAAATTAATATTAAAAAGTTGTTCTATTAAAATGAATAACAGAGTCTTACATCCATAAATTATGCAAATACGAACGTTACAAAACGTGCGAACGCGAATCCTGACCATAGATAATATTCTATTATACAACATGTAGTTTGTGGAAAGAATACAGTATTTTTATTTTTTTCTGTGCGATGACAATCGTGTGAAAATATATTCCGAGAATCAAATGACTATTACAATGACAACACTTGTCAATTAATTTGAGTACATACTGTAGTCTCTTATAAAATACTTTCCGTTATTGTATTAGACTACTTCGTGAACTATCGTGTACTAACTATCGAACTTCGTGAATCGTACACGGACGAATGATTAACTTGTGTGTAAATATTTTGAATTACAAAATAAATGTAGGTATATTAAATAATTGTATTACAAAAAAGGAATATTATTTTCAAATCTACTAATGTCCCATTTATTTCGTAATAATATGAATGAATTACAGAGATTTTAATAAATAAAATAATTATGTGTAACGATTCCTAACAGACTCGAGTTTATCATGAAAATATCATAATGGAATCAGTTACCGAATTAATTATAAAGAGATAAAACATTGTTAATTAATCACCACCATTTTCCAATTAAACAGGGAAATTACAAAATTTAAAATAATGCCGTTGTGAAATTCGAAAATCACGGAGACAAGGCTGACGCGTAACTGAAAAATAATATTGCCATTAAAACGATAACCTTCGTTCTGCGAATTGGCTTTGTTTAATTAAATACGTACGTTAATTATATAAAACGTCAAAATAAAAACAAAATACACAAGACTTTATTTTTGAGGAATTTTTTTTTGACATTCGTTCAAAGAACGAAGGAAGTGATCAAAAGGTTGTGATTGTGACCTATGCCCCAAAGCGGAAGGCCAGGCATAACCCTTGGATTATAGGGTTATGCCTGGCCTTCCACTATAGCAAACAATTAAACAACAATAAAATTGAAATTACGTGAAGATGTATTCTTTAAGTAGGCATATTTGTACGTGATCTGGAAACCCTCGAAGCACGTATTAAACGCAAGGGAACTAAGATATTATAATTGACATATTATTTACTAAGTAAATAATATCATGAGACATCTCCACACACGGCCATCTGATTCCGAAGCATCAAGAGAATCTGTGCTGTGGTAATCAGACGGCTGATCAACATATGTACATGTAAATATACACTTATATAGAAATGTTTACAACCAAGACACAGAAAAAAAAACTTGTGTTCAATACACAAATATTTATACAGGGTGGGAATCGAACACACGACACAGGTACACTACAGGTAAACAAGCGCCACGCCCCCGTTACCTGACACTCCCGAATGTTCAACATCTCAGCGAAGATTTGCGAGCAGCGCGCCGGGTGACACTCGACGTTACCCGCCAATATTCCTTTCAGTAACTTTCACTAAAGCCGCCCGAACACTAGCCGTGTTTTTAACTGTAGTGCGCTCCAGGTGCGAGCCGTTTAGGAGTACCAGTTTACAATAACGAGCGAATATGTAAATTCAAAGTGGGACTCGCGGAAATGTTCATATTATTAATTGAAATACTTTTAATCAAGACTTTAGGATGCATTCATTAATCTGGCGTTAATGTTGCCCCGAAAACATTTTTCGTTGTTTGTTTTTAAAAATGAAATAGTTTCAATAAAAGAAATGATCGTAGTTCCTCGTAAAAATGTACTCGGGGCGCTGATGTGCGT
>DWTO01001706.1:0-15549 GCA_018244755.1 Jemadia pseudognetus
ATATGCGTTTGGGTTTGTTAATATATATTATACTAAAAACAAAAATATTATTTGTGACCGACATGGTTGAAGTGTTTGTTTATCTGCAAGAAAAGACTTCTCTAGTGCAGACTCTAGATTGTTAACTCTACATTTCCAGTTGGAATATACCAGAAAATAAAAGTCGCAATCATTGGCACATGCGAATCGGAATTAGCAAGAACTCACTTCTCGAATAAACTGTTCTCATTGAAAATTGCACCATACGGTTATTTACTTTAAGAGTAAAAGTGATAATATCAGCTGAACACCGATTTCGGTCCCGAGCGTAAAAGAAAATTGTATTCCTCTTGTATTTGATATCGGAAACTTTATTTTATAACATTCAGAACAACTTATTATTCTTTAAGGGTTGGATCGCCTTTCGTTTTATATTGAGACAAGTGATCATTTTAATATCTCAATATTTCGCTGGGTAAATGTTTGTACGAGCCTTTCATTACAATCTTTCTCGATCACTTTTACTTGCTATTTTTATTAATATCCGAAAATGTTCTCCGCGCTGTTTGGGATCCGATTAAAAATGATTTGTGATTTAATTCATTAAAATATCCTATCTGAAGTTTATTTTTATAAATAAAAAACAAAAATGTACCAGACTTTTGTTACTCGCTATTTTTATTCTACTCGACTGCATCGTTGATCGTGTTGGTTACTAGCCCGACTGCCGATCGAGAGGACCTGGCTTCAAATTCCGGGGCGGGCACTACTGGATTTTTGTAACTTAAATTTTCTAGAAGTGGCTCGGACTCTGGATATCTACCTGGTGTATGGCAGTAGGCTCACCCCTTATTACATAGTAGGTTGTAAAGTTAACTGGTGAAACACGGGAGTGTACTACATTCTTCTGCCTCCCTCTCCGAAGTAGTACAATAGTTATATTAAATTATGTTACAATAATAATTACATATCACCAAATATTCATTCTGTATCATATTCTATACAGAACTGTTCGCGAGCGGTGACGCGGGCTAACGGCGCAGTTCATCAACGTTGTGTATTAAAAAACCGCAAAAAACTAGGTTACGCTTGTGCCAGTTGTTTTGATGTTATTTCCCCTGGCTAAGCCCGCCCCGGTTCGCAGTGGATAAGGCTAACCGTATTTTTTTCCCTCTTTTTCGTTCAGATAGTGTCAATATGCAGGGGCGATTGCTACTGATGCAATTTTTTAACGAGCGAAAATACTGGAAACCAATGCGGTATTCAATAGACTTGGCTGCTTTTTTAAAATTTCAAACTGAATCGCGTTCGCAGGCCGCGCCGTGTTTTGCTATTATTCTAAATTTTAGTATACATTAGCCACGAACATTTAACGCAACGTCACGCCTGTAATCCTTGAAGAGGTAGGCAGAGAAGTGTAGTGCACTCCTACATTTCACCAGTTACGTTCCCGTCCCACTATAGAATAGGTGGTAGTGAGTCCATCGCCGTACACAGAGTATATATCCAGGATCCGCGTCACTACTAGAAAATCTGTGTCAGAAAATTTCAATAGTGTCCGACCCGGGATTTGAAATTAGAACCTTCAGATTGGCAGTTGCGCAAAGCCAACGAGACGCTGATATTAACTTCATATTATTAGGTATTCGTGTGTACTGAGTGATGAACGTAGTAGAAGCATATGAACTCTGTAGTAGAGGCATTCGGTGCTCTTTGCTTTAGCCCACGGAGACCTGGCGAGACTATATAAAAGTAATGATAATGGCTGTTAGGCGAATATTTGTGTTTTGCATGTCGTACATACGTAGTTATTCATGATACGGGCGCAGCGTTGAACCGTGTCCGGACGTGACGTCACGCGCGCCATTACACGCGCGGCACTAGTCGGTACGGCGCCACGCCACGCCACTTGGTATTCGCGCTCGCGCCCCACCACATTTCAACCCGGCGCCGGCTGCTGCAGGACGCCCAACTTTGTTACTTCACGTACCCACCAACACTCGTTCGCTCAGCTGAACTACAAGCCTTTTTAATCTGTATGCTCATATTAATGTTTACGCGTCACACAGAATATGTAATGTTTTGGCATAATAACGTGTATAACTTAGAAGTTACAATGGCCAAACGAAGCCAACAGTTTTTAAGTACCTATACCTATATTAAAATCTGCCAAAATATGTCAAACGCTACATGTTATAAAACATGTAACATCACGCTTATAATCTTTAAAAAGTCAGGTGGAGAAGTGTAGTACACTTCATCAGTTACGTTTACGTCCCGCAATGGAATAGGGTTTCATGGTATAGCCACGCACTGGCCACAAATCCATTCCTCCAGCGACTATTAGAAATGTCTACTAGAATTACCTCTCCATTAGCACTGACCCTTGCACCACCCGACGGACGAGGTAGAGTTATAAAGGAATGTTGCCTTAGTACACGTATTGCTGATTGAATATTGCAGTAATACCTTATTACATTGCAGTCAACAGACAAACAATTGGAAGCTCAAATTGCACCGCTAAGTGTTTTTCAATACGGAATTAATTAAAACATCCCAGTTCACTGACTCGCGTTTACAATTCGACGTCCCACGGAACATGTAAACAAAGCACTCGAGGTAACTTTGCTATCGCGGACTCAGCTATTCATTTTTATTGTTTTCATTGTCATTGTCGACAGGTCTCTTAAGGAGTAGGTAGGGAACGTCGAGCGACATATCGTATCCTTACAGACGTGTCTCCTGGACGTGTATTCTTGATATTATAATATTTAACTGAGAAAACTATATAAACATTTAATATTATATAAGTGATGAGTATCTTTTTTAAAGTGTTATAATTCTTGTTTATCGTAAACAAAATTCCTATACATATATCGTTAACGTCTTGTCGTAATTATTCGAGGCTGATAAATATGCAGCTATTGAGAACAGAGATATATTATTATAACTGTTCGGGGTAGAAGTAGTCGCAACTGGAGTACCTACTGCCCTAGGCAGAACTTACGCGTGTTCTATGAACTAAGATTAAACTTAATGAAAATATACAAAACTTCATTGTTTTTGTATGTAAATTTACTTACCTATATTGCTTGTTTTGTATAGTTTCCACCCATAGGGTTAGGTAGGAATGAAGCATGTCTATGGTCTATGATGTTGACAAATTTCTGTTACCCTCTTCAAACTCGTTATGCCTTTGTCCAGGTCTGCTTTTTCAGCCTCTACCATTCACATACATATATGATTTATACCATTAATTATATTTCAGTTTACTTATTTTTAGGAATTTCTTCAATCATAGCATATAAAACCACCATGACCACCTCCACTATTCATTAGATATTAAGATTGTTAATGTTTGGTTGGTTGGTGATATTCAATCTTCAAACGCCCTTTTTTAAAGTTCCGCTCCAAATTCTAAACTCAGAGTTCAAACATAATACGAGTATACATTCAAGTATGTAGTACTAACCCACTTGGCTGTCACTGCTGTTATGTCCATGCATGTATATTTTTACACAACAAATATTAACTGTAAGAAAACTTTCGGGCACGGTGTAAAATTAACTTGTCGCTAACTAGCTAACGTGTCTGCGTTTCATTCAGTGCGGAAAAGGTTTGTTAGTGGGTACATAGTTTTAGCGCGAACTTTTGTGAACCTCATTAATATTCCCCACTCTTTATATGTAAACATTAAGGGGTCTTTTACGTTTGCTTAGCTATTTAATGCCTCGAGTTGGGTATAACAAAGAATGTTTACATAACAATACTCTGCACACATACGTGTCTTATATTTCCTGTGTAAATGTTCTTCTAATATTGTTAATGTTTTAAAATTTCCGACATATCAAATACCTTGCAACAGCGCCGAGTCTCGGTTTATGCTCGGTGTATTGTAAAAGGCTCACTCTCTATTATATATCACGTATAACTGATGAAAAGTGTCAGTACTACCCTCGCCTGCCTGCTGCTTTGAGAAAGTACACGCGTGGTGTGGTGTGTTTTAAAATTGGCACACACCCATTTATGGTATTTAATACTAGGTGAACTATCCACCATCTATCCATCTATAACAGAAGAGTGTATACTAGAAGAGTTTACACAAGTATCGTACATGAGAAGTTTATACCAGAAGAGTCTATACGAGAAGAGTCTATGCCAGAAGAGTCTACAAAAGAAGAGTCGATACCTAAAGGTTCTATACCAATTAATAACACCTTATATATAAACTAGCTTCTGTGTTAATCTTTAAAGAAAACCGTCGTAATATTACTAAACTATTACAAAGTGTTGCTGCGTCTTGCTTAACTTTGTGATTAGTTCGTGAAAATAGGTCAAACGATGCCGATGCGAAGTAAACTACGAATCATCTCCCTTTGATGTCCCTATAACTGGGATGATTTATTGCTTACTATTTACGCACTTGCCTCTCCCGTTTGCACAGGGAAAGAGAAAATAATACAAGAGTTGTTTTAAAACTGAGTTTAAAATCCTTGCGATTTTGACGGGCGGTTCAGTTAATTTATATTTGGCCACGTTGCTCTCTACCTACCCTGTAAGGGACCGGGCATGATGACATAATAATAATAACATGTTTTCATTTTAACTAGGTCGAAAATAGAAATTTCCTGTATTAATTTTCTTTATGTGGGTGTATACCACACTTCTCTGCCTATATCTTCAGAGATTATGAGACTGATGTTACATTTTTTCAGCTTAAATATATAAATGTTGAAATATACAAATATAATAATGCTGAATTACTTTCGAACATAAACATATTGGGCGCCTTTCGAATATGAGCAGATTATAGAATTTTCAATGATAATGACGTCGACCGCAATTGGCGGTATAACGATTTGGTTTGAGGGAACGTGAATATTATGTTTAAGCATAAACAAACTTTTGTTTACATTTCTGTATAACTGTTTTGTATAAATTTGTAAAACATTTCTGTCGGTCTCCTTTACAATGAATTTTGTAAAGGCTTGAACTTTAAGTTTTCATGTCCAGCTGAAAACTTCTTTGTTCAGCGGTGTAATGTAAGAGCGTATTTCAGAATACAATAAATTAATTTTCAGTTTACGTCTTTACCCTTGTATAAAGAATATTTCTGTACATTATTGTAAATGTAATTACTGTAATAAATAACTTACGTAATATTTTCTTAATTAGTTTCTTTTCACAGACCATTAGATTAATAAAAAATATAAATGAAGTTATTTGGGTTGTTCTATTTACGTTTCTTAAAGAAAAACATATTTTATTGTATACTCGTATATCGTATTATAAGTACTAAGGCTTTTCCGAGTCGTGACTTATGTGGAATTTTAAATAACTTTCATACTATTTAGTTCTACTCGTAAGTTTTAACAAAATGAGTTTAAATGTTTTCACATGAAAACTTAGTAGACAGAGGGAAATTTAATTTCGTGTTTAGTGGTATAACATTCGTAAGTAAACCTAATGTCAATTTCTCCTGTATCCTGTAATCCCCGAAGAGCTAGGCAGAGGAGTGTAGTACACTCCCACGTTTCACCAGTTACTGTTACTTCCCACTATGCAATAGGTGGTGAGGCTCTTGTCGCACACTGAACACAAATACAGATTCCGAGGCACTACTAGAAAATTTAAGAAAAATCCTATAGTACCTGACACGGAATATAAACCCAATGCGTATGTAAGTGCATGAATGCATGCAAGGTCAATAACCGATCCGCGTGCCGTAATGAAACAGTAAGTATAAGTTATTTAAATTATACCGTAAGTTATGTTTGTTTATACATTACTTAACGTTAACAGTGTTACAGGTTTTTGCAGTTGGCTGTAGTGTGTGTAACTCATTTTCAAAGTTTATTTATATAGCGCACTTGGATACACGAGCGCGTCTTATGTCTGTGCACTTTGTCGCCAAGACGTGACGCCACGTGCCGCCACGTGCCGCGCGCGCGCCTCCTCCACGCTATACATCGGTGTGCCCTTGCTCCTGTTTAGGATTTTATTTAGCTTTATTTCACAGAAAGCTTCAGTTTTAGCAAATTTCTTGTGTATTGTCATATATTGTGTATTACGATATATGACTTCTTCACTGACTACAATATGCTCGATTAACAGTTATTGAAAAACTGTTTTTTAATGGAGTTCGTGTCTAACAGGGGAACAATAAAAGGGCTGGTGGTGGTGATGATGATGAAATAACAAACTTAACATCACTCCTGCAATCCCCAAAGAGCTAGGCAGAAAGATGTAATACACTGCCACGTTTCACCAGTTACGTTTAGGTCCCAATATACAATAGGTAGGTGGTGAGTTTATTGCCATAAAATAAAAAATAGACATATCAATTATACTTAAGCAAAATAATACTCCAAAGCTAAGAGTATCAGTAACCTAAGCTCATTAATAGTGTTATAAAGGCGCATGGTACGTTTGGGCAGTTTTATCTCGAGGACGTGAGATAATACATTATATTCTGTACGCCAAAATATTATGACGAAGGCAATACGGCTGAATTTTTTTGCTTCTTTTGATTGGGATTTAATTATACCTTATTTTACAAAAAAAGTGTTTTAGATGAATGTGAGGACATTTTCTAATTACATTTTGGTCACGAGTCAATTTGTCGAACTAATTTTTTCTCGAGAAAATATCATTTTCGGAGCCAGTTTCAAACTCATTACGAAGTTATTAAAAGGCTTGTTGCCAGTATTGATAAAAATGTCACTGAGCATGTTTGCTAATTTATTCAAACAAAGAAATATGCTAGTCGAGTGTCGTGCCACGTCATAGCGAAGGTTAGCAGATAGAGGGTTGTTTCAACAGTAGGTACAATAGAGTGAAAAGCGAAGAATTAAACGCTACAAAGAAAACGATGTCTCTTGTGTAAATTCCGTTATGTAAAAGCAGCAATGTCCGTACACTCGTTGTACGAGATAGAGGGCGCGATAAAAAATTCAACTCGCGCTCCATTCAGTTGTACAGTAGCTGCTGTCTGGAAGAACTTTTTTTACGATATGTTGGCTGCTATTCTGCGGATTTTTTCGCCTAATACTGTCATGTGAGCGTACCCTATTGTAACAAGTAATTAGCATAACATGTAATCGTGATATTAAAATACATTACAAATACAAATACTTTAGTAGGTGGTGGTAGAAGATTTGCTGTGTGACCTAAACCCGCATGCCTCGTGGGGATTATGGGTAACAGACCTTTGGAGAGGTCTATGTCCAGCTGTGGACAAGACAGGTCGATGACGAAGATGTATTATTTTGTCGGCACTGAGCCAGGATTTAAATGATATATTTTTAATGTTATTTATACCTATGTATTTACAATTCTAATATTATTCCATTCAAGTAGGTAGTTTCAATTTCTGTTACGGCAAATTGTATTACGATATCAGTGGAGGATAAGAGATTTTATTTGAACATGACCAGAGCGCGGGCCCGATATCGGTGGATAATATTTATAAGCGTGAGGATAAAAACGTGGCTTAAATTTAATTTCAGCGGAACTTCGCGCTAATATGGCTGCGTGTAACTTTTATGTTGAAACTTTTTGAATATGCAACGTCCCGGCTCTCGCGTTTGATGTCTTTTGCTTGGATGTTTTACGTTCAGTTTTCAGCGTTACATACTAAATTAAGTTTGTTGCTTCAACACTTGGGTAACACAGAAGAGCCTGGTGTGCGACAACAAGAACTTAGGTTAATACGCATGTTCGTTATTGCGTCTGCGAATGTTAAACGGCTACTATATTCAGATTACTATTTTTGACTGCTTCGTTAGTATAATAGTTACAATACCATTGGGCGAGAGGTCCTGGGTTCGATCCACTGGTCGAAAAAAATATTACTGAGTAACTTATAATTCGCAGTAATAGCACGAAATCTGGATTTATATCAGGTGTGTGTCAATCTGTGACCTGAATTACAGCAGGCGAGGCTCAACCGGTAAGGCAGGTTTATATCCAGTAGGTGACAGAAGCAGACTGATGGTAATGCTGGCTTCGGACAATTATAGGAAAATACAAGGAAAAGAAACATTAGGTATAGACTGGAAAATTATTAGCTAGACGAAATCTATATATTAGAATATCTAACGGAGATTCGAGAAGAAATAATTTGACTCAAATATTGTTGTACATCAGAAAAAGGAATTTGAATATAACTTTGAAAAGTAAAAGTATTGTGTAGTTACATTGATAAAACGATACGTACATTTCGAAGATCAAAATGCCAGAGGGTTTATCGTAGCGGACGCGGACCCGCCCCAGCGATGTGGGATTTGTTTTGTTGTGAGTAAGGCTTAACATGTCCTACGTCATGCGCCTAGATACAAACATTCGTTTATTTGCTTGGACGTAATAATTCTAGCAGAGGTAGCTGTTGACACGACTAAGACGATATAAATATTTGGTTTCCCTAGAATAATATTCTGTTATCCGTTGTATTCGGTTGTATCATCGTCTTAGTTTGTATAGTATTTAAATAAAATCAATAACTCCTTACCAAATGAAATATATAATTATAAAAATAAAATGTACCTTGTGTAATTTCTTGAAATAAATTACGTTAACAATTAATGTTTTGCATAGCTAGTTATAAGTATTATTTTGGAATAACGTGAAACTTAAATTGAACAACAATGTGAGCATTGTAAGCTGGTTTAACTAGTGAGCAGAAGTCAAGGCAATTTGCAAAGTAGACACAAGTCCTTTAAAAGTTCACTCCCGCGGGGTACATGACGGAGGTTTGGAACGTATCGTACAACCCTCTCATTGTGGGTTATTACTATTGTTCGGATATACTCGTATTCTCAATGCAGGAGCACGACGTTGCGAAGGGTACTTTAGATATTCATAGAAAAGTGAAACTAGGGTTCAATTTGTACAATACTGAATACGGCAATAGGGAATATGACAGTTATTTCAATGATATTAAAGATTTTAGTAATATGTAATTTAATGATTAATTAGGTGCTCTCTACTTATGCCGTAAGTGGCCTGACTTGACGATATGTATGGATGTGATGTGGGATGTGTGTTAACGCATAAACGTTATTGCCTCAGGGGCAGGGAAGGCAGGAAAAAACGAATTGGTTACGGCGGACTACTATAGGAAAGCCATTATTACTCATTGCTAATTGTGTAATTTATCAGCGTAAAAGTTTGTTGCTATCAAGCAAGTTTTAATGGGTTGTTTTAATTGAAACTTTTGAAAATGTAACTATTATTTTCTTGTAAAGGTTGATTTGGTTGTTTAATTTAACCAAACGAATTTGGCAACATCTTTGCGATATTGATTGGGCAACGCTGGGAAAAAACTCATTTCGTAGAATGGAGCAAACTACTAATACCTTAAACAGACGCTAATAGTCCTATCTATATCCGAACTTCAAGGCGTCCTATATCCAGTTGCTTATTATTAATTAAAGGCGCCAGGTACGAGTTGTGGCGGCTTTGTACTTAACAAAATTTCAAACAAAAATTCATTAAACCAATGAAGATATTGATATCCTTAACCCTTCACATTCTGGAGGGAGATCTGTGTACTACAGTAGAAAGGTAAAACAGTTGATGGTGATATATTAACCATAGTATACAAGTACAGAGTATGTTTTTACATCTGACATGCTGGTTTTGTAATAAGCACAAACCGAACAATCAGAAAATAACATAAGCTTTCACTTGTTTCATATTCCGCGTTGTGTCGATGTCGCGGGATGTGACAGCACTTTATTACGGCGACGTCAATTTGTATGACGGACAGACCGGAGAAACAATTGGAAATAAAAGAAATACAGGCACCGATGTCACGTCGTAGGGAAATTGTTCGTCCAGTTGTAATATTACCAACTCGTTCTTGCGTGTTTCGTTACTTTGGTACGTACGAATGTTGCCTGCAGCTAATGGGAATGTTTCAGCTAAGGTATAATTAATGCAATTTAATATAATTCGTTAGTTAGCTATAACACATCACCAACAAACTACGTAGGTTCTATTGAGTAGAAGTTTTATGTATACCTACTACAGGTAAATGTACCTACATACAGACGCAAACCGTATATCTCGCGAGGTTTCTCGAGGCGAGCTGGTTTTACGAAAACTATATATAAATTTCGCAAGGAATGCTACTTTCATAGAAGCAGCTACCCTTAATAAAATGCGGTGTAATGTTTCGTGGAGCTCACGCTTTAAATCTTTTGAATAAACTACGAGCTTTAAAGAATACATTGCAGTCCAAGGAAACCAGCGCGGCTCTGCGGAGTTTTCAACTAATTCGGTGGAAGTGAGCTCGGCCTTTCATTCTACGTAAACTCTTTAATTTGCCAGCAAAGCGTTCTTGTACTGAAAGGCTTGATGAAGATTAATTACGCGAAAATTATTCGGGCTAACCGTACTTGTTCGATGCAGCGGAATTTGGATTGGAATTGGAATAAATATGCACGTTTTGAATTTTGATTTTATTTTATCGTTTCGTATGGGTTCGTTTCGTTAGTTCATGCCTCCTCGAAGGGGTAGGTAGTGGAGTATAATAGACTCCCACGATTCACCTTTGGTACTATTAAATTTTACGTCCCATCATGAAATAGGGTATTAACTGATTGCTATATACCTACTGGGCACAAATCTACATTCCGAAGTATGTACTATTAGAAATTCTAACTTCGAAAAATCCGATAGCACAGGGCTCGGAATCGAACCCAAGTTCTCTCGATCAACAATCTCGCTTGCAATTGCTAGACCAACGAGGCGGTCAATTAATATCAATGGAACAATAACATATTTTAGTTAATTTTGGAATATCAAAGTATTTGTTAAAAAACGGCACACTAAAAACATTTTGAACCGTCAAAATAGCCATACTCCCAGAGTTTAAATTCACTAATCCGTATACTAAGGAGAAACAACCTTTTTAGCAATGTAAATCCATTAATCATTCATCATCAAATATTTTTACACCGTTCATTAACTATTGTAATTCCACAATCTCGGATTTCCCCATTGTACAAGTCGTCATTGTTTCTTCGCTAGAACAAATTATCTTATGATCTAGTTGAGTTATAATAGCATGCAGAGCGGCCACAGCAATGACCTACTTTGGGTATCAACTCAACTGTTATTAAATATTAAATAGTTCTGAGATCCAACGACTATCTCGTGGAGATCATGAATTATTAATAACGCCGATAACACTATGGCTGTTTGCCGTAGAAGTTTCAGATTAACTTACTTTTATATTTCGATGTTATTTCATTTTATTACCGAAATTATTATTTCCATTTGAATAAAAGCTGGCTCTGATGTCGTGGCAGACCGCAGAAGATCTGGAAGATTAGAGCCGGGCGCAGTGTTTCGTTGGGTGGTTGACCGTTGACGGCATATTATGTTCACAGATTTTACTATGCTTCGACATGTAGTAGAAGTAATTTGAAATATAGAAATCAATTGGTTTTTTTTCAATACACATTTTTTATTTTTGTGTTCTTGGGATAGCAGATATTGCCGAAGGCAATGACCTCTATCTTTACAGGCCGTTCTTCTTTGAAGTTCTAAAATTGAAATTATTTTACATAGTTTGGTCACTTTACCGTGATACTAATTTCAAATATTACGTAATTGATTACAACTTTAAAAATATTTTTGAAAGATCTCTAGTTGACTTGACTAGCAAGCGCGACTGCCAATAATGAGGTCCTGGGTTCTAATCCGGGTCGGGCACTATTGGATTTTTCTAAGATTTTCTAGTACATTGTATCTCGGAACCTGGGTATATGGTTGGTGTATGGCAATAGGCTCACCACCTATTCCACAGTGGAATTTAAACGTAACTGGTGAATTTGGGAGTGTACTATACTTCTCTGCCTACATCTTCGGCGATTACTGGCGTGATGTTACCTCTTCTAGTTGAAACAGGAAGAAATAATGTAACCAAAAAAGGTGCAAAGTAGAATGGTGTATCTATAGATAAAGCTTATTATAATTGACTTGCATTAGCTAAAATACCAAAATGTAAATCTCGCGCGGGCGGCGGCGAGGGCGAGGCGCTCCTAATTAATTAATTCTCAACCCTCAGTCGCGCCGTACGATATCACGTGAACCGCCAACTGAGTAAGTCGGGATAATGTGATATTAATGTTATTCGCACTAATTTGCTGGTGGCCTCGGAATGAGGTCACGCGAACTTCAAATTGTCTAAATAATTACCGAGCCGCCAGGCCACTGTGCATATTAGTAACACCAGTTCCAGGAACTTCAAAGTTTGTGAGTAATTAGGTCGTGTTGTTGCAAGTAATATCTTTATATGTAAAGATGGTATATAAATAAGCTCCAAGGCTTTAATGTTTTGCTTCAAAGTACCAATTTCTGAGGCTACAATTTGTTTCCAGGATATTACGCTTCTATATTAGCTAATATAATCTACATATACATTCCTGGGCTATGTAGCTAATCTGTGTCATATAGACGTGCCGCACAGAGACAAGATGCTTGGGGATCCATCTCAGCTGCGATATATTTGAGACAAAGTGCCCGGAGTAGCAAAATTTAGGTAGCAATTTATTTTTATAACATGAAAAATCAATATATACTTTCATGGGATAAACACACATTAAGCGTGGTAACATTTATCTTTTACTGCTTTATTGCAATTACGAAAATGTTGGCTTTCTTATTACAGGATTCATTTTGATAATACTTACGATATGCTAGATACAATACCAATTCTCTCGTACGCTGACTTCCAAGGCCGACCGCGTGCATGTCTCTCGGGCGCGGTCAGCGTTGCTCGTTCGCGTAGTATGGTCATAGGGGCTCGTTCGTATGTTCAGCCCCTGTTGCTCGTCCTAACGGTTTTTGTGTTCGAATGGGCTCGCGAATATGTGTTCAGTGGTACATGTGTGCTTCAAGTACATTCCTAGCGCGGCCAACTGACGCCACAAACAATTTACTGTGTACACTGTTGTAATAGAGACGCATCGATGGGCAAGGCTGAATTATATTGTTTTAAAGTTGTGTTATAAATTTCTAATGTGTTATAAATTATAAACGAGATATTTTCGTGTGAAATGTACATATGTACCTTGTAAGTATTATATAGAATGTATAAAAACTATAAGTTTCATGTAAGTCTATTAATTTTATATATGTTAAAATTTCATACATAGAAGTATAAGAGAAATATAATATAGTGTTCAATATCATGTTAATGTCTAACTGAATAAGATAATAGCATTCCGAGGTATCAAAAGTATCAGGTTGTGTAAGTCTCATCAGTGATAAACGTATTTGTTATATTTACAATAATCAAGATGATTACCGTACTTAGCGAATTCTCAAATAATAATTTCTCTAAACTTTAATATTTATTTTATATAATATTGTAGGTATATTCATGAACTATAACTGTTATACTGTTCACAATGATCTTTCTAAGATCGCTTGATTTTATTTTTCAAAGAGTCTCGTGCGGGTGGGTGTAGGACTCTGTGAAGTCCGTCATAATGAGTACGCTCGGCCAGCGATAAGGAAACAAGATACGTAATTTGTCACATAAGTTTATTCCCAATCTTTGGACCCTATAATGCATTAAAACTAATAATGACATAAAATACAACATTGCCATAAATTAAAAGATATCGAAACGAGGACTCCATAGCGGCCGCCCGTTACTCCACTACGTCTCCTTCATAACAGCAATCCATTAGAACAATTATTACAAACGTGTATTAAGATTGCAAACTCGTTTCACAAGAGGACGTACCCAAAGCAGTAAATCTACAAAGCAAGTTCAAAGCTCAAATTTCATTTAATAATTATTATCTAATCTTGTTATCTTCTAAACACCTATATAATTTACTAAAATTATCGTTTAACATTACAAGAATAGTATTATAAATATTAAACAGGCTCGTATCTGTATCTATAAAGCGGTAAACTAAACCGAAAAATGTTTAAAATTTTGTCTGAAGATCGAAAAAGTTCGTGTAATTGTAAATTGAATAGTCTATTGGGAGTTGTACTTGGAGACTCGAGTGAATATTCAATAATAAATATTCAAGGGATATCGGATTGAATAAAAACTTCGATCGAGGATGAGCTCAAATTTATTTGAATTAACAATGACGTCTCCAATACCACAATACTCCATGAAGTAAGAAAAGAAAAATTTCATGAACATCTATAAAAGTTGTAATAATGATAATTAAGCTAAATTTATCACTATTTTTACAATGTCATTATGTTTTTTTTTTCTTAAACCACAATAACACTTTACCATTGCTCTAAAAGCTTTAAATAATCCAAGTCACACAAATCTAATAATTAATTACTATCTATATAGTTTGTATGGTTTACTTTGCTCGATATACAAATAAGTTTCGGCGACGCACTAACCACATTCGACGCCGAAGTTAAAAACGAAACCATTAATACTGAAATCCGAAGCGAAGAGCTAAAAATATTTTGGTAATTAAGCCATATCATCTATTAGCCTAGGAAGTAAAGATACAAAATAATGTCGAACGGTCTATTGCGAAGTGTCAAAGCAAAACAGCGCGACACTACTCGGCACCGCGTAACCGCCGCGACGCGAACACAATCCGTAAGCCACGTATTCACATTCTCGACGTAACAAAACGCTTACTATGTATTTGATACTCCGAAAGATTATTTATTATTATTATTTTTTTCCTTTATGCTATTCATATGTATTTCTTAGAATTAGTATTTAACTAAATTTATTAAGGGGCACAGAATTGATATGTTTCCGATGCACGGTGTTTGTGTGTTACCGCTTCACTTAACCTAAGTTGCAAGCCGCTGCTACACCCCCACGCTACCCTACCACACGCGGCGCGATGCCGCGCGCTCCTCGGCCGCCGGTCGCGGCGTTGCCGAATACATTCCAATCGTTTTCACAGTAAACTTTAACAAAATATCTGTAGTAGCGCATCCGTTTCGCACGCTGCTCTCTTAACAATAAAAAAGGAACCCGCAGCCAACGAAAGACACATATTGTTACGCAAGCGAAGAATAAGCAAAGACGGAGCTATTATCAGATCGCCCGCGTCGGCGCACCGTACGGTTAGTGCATAATACCTCGATAGTTTGTACTCAACTAAAAGCTTTCCGGTCGCGAGGCTCGCCGTGGACAACATCCACAACAACACGCTCGGGCCGAAAACTGTCGGCGACGCGTAAAACGCACGAGCGCAGGCGCACTGAGAACAGCTCCGTGGCCGAGCTGCAGCTCCCGTGGCCCGGCCTGGAGAACACCTTAGCGTGACATGTAGCCGATTGCATTAAGATTAGTAGACGAGGATACAGAATAAACGTCTCTATGAAACCGCTCTTTACTTCTAATTACACATTAATATTACACGATGATATGTATCGAGTAGTCCCGCAAAAGGTGCCGTGGCCGCGATGGCAGCCACTGGACGTCTCTTACTCGCTATCTACGGTTGTTGGACGGAATCATGGCGGCGGCGGCGGCCCGCGAACTCACCCCGCCCCTCCCCCCCACCCACCGCCCCCCACAGCCCCCCCCCCCCCCCCACCGCCCCCCCC